>JARQOC010000428.1:0-81989 GCA_033576535.1 Allobates femoralis | reverse complement strand
TCTATATCGACCATAAAGAGAATCTATACATGATCAAATAAAGGCAGTGACATACAGGAGCATCTCAATGACTTAGAATATCATCAAAAAGTTACTTTATTTCAGCAATTTAATACATAAAGTGACATACATCTATTATATAGAGTCATTACACACAGAGGGATCTATTTCAAGTGTTTATTTATGTTAATGTTGATGATTATGGCTTACAGCCAGTGTAAAGCCAAAGAAAATTAAAGTAGGGAGGATGAAGGGTCTGAGAGATAAACTAAGACCTAAATAGTTATCAGAGGCTTCACCTTGTGTGGTTGTGAGAGTCACAACCACTATAAAAGCAGATCATGGCTGCTGCAGTCCCCAGCGTGGTGCATATAGAGTAGGGAGGATGACGGGTTAAAAACCACCCTGCTGTAAATCACAAGACATCAAAGGGTAAATATAATATTGATTTATTAGTCAACGCTCTGAAACATGGCAATATGAGATTAATTTGTCCTGAGGAAGAGGCCAGAGAGCCCTGGAACACATTGATTAATAAATCAATATTATACTCACCCTTTGATGTCTTGTAGAATACGTCAGCGCAGTCTTTAACCCATCATCCTCCCTACTCTATTTACACCATGCTGCGGACTGCAGCAGCTGTGATCTGCTTTTATAGTGGTTGTGACTCTCACAACCACACAAGGTGAAGCCTCTGATACCTATTTAGGTCATATTTTATCTCTCAGACCCTTCATCCTCCCTACTTTAATTCTCTAAATAATGATCTTTGGGTTTTCATTGGATGTAAGCCATAATCATCAACATTAACAGGATCCCTCTGTGTGTAATGACTCTATATAATATATGTGTTTCACTTTATGTATTGAATTACTAAAAAAATTACCTTATTGATATTCTAATTCATTGAGATGCTCCTGTACATCTTATGCACATTTACCTGTTTCTTCAGATCTTTAATGTCAGCATTAAGCCTCTCCATTACGCGGTGAAGTTTAAGCATCTCAGTCATGCTGTCGAGTTTAGCAGCATTTAGTTGGGCAGAAGCGGCTTGTAATTCTTTAATCTGTGTAAAAAGATAGAGACTGATCACATAATCTGATGAACATTATATACAGTCATCTGTTTTATTGGCCTCATGTATTCCGATATATGCACTTACCTTGTCTTCGGACACAGAATCGGCTTCTGCTCGGATATTATTGATCATTTTGTCTAAATCTACATCTTCAAGTTCATCTAGAAGTATCATTACTTCCTGCAGGTTACAATGGTAATGTTATTGGACCACTGTGAACTTACTGAAGAATACCAAAATCTCTTAAAACCTTATGCATAAATACAAGCAAAAGGATAATAAAGTATAATTTACCATTTCAATTAGTTTGTGAAGTGTGCCGCTATCAATCAGGTCATCCAGATCCTACAAAACATGACCCGGAATATCACTTGGTGGAGACAGTGCTAAAATGAATAGCCCCATACTCAAAATAAGTATTCCAATCATGAATCTAAAATGAAGAATCTTCCCTAGAAACATTGTCATAAAACCCCAGAAAAATATGAGATAAAAGACATAAGTGAAGAAGAAGAGTCTAAGGCTAGGGACACACTTAACAGTGCACCCATGTTAGCCGGATGACGTTACAGCGGAGCCCAGCCTGCTGTAACGCTGACCGCTAACATCGGGTGCTTCCTATGAACACTGGTCCATAGTAACCCGCTGTTTACTATGGATACAGCCACACATGAAGCCCCAGGCAGTGTGCTTATGCAGGATGCACAGGAAAACCTGGATAAGCGCACTGCTTCCTGTGACGCTGTATCCATAGTAAACAGCGGGTTTCTATGGACCAGTGTTTATAGGAAGCACCCGACGTTAGCGGTCAGCGTTACAGCAGGCTGGGCTCTGCTGTAACGTCATCCGGCTAACATGGGTGCACTGTTAAGTGTGGCCCTAGCCTAGGGCCACATGTACACATTGAGTATTTGATGAGTTTTTTTACCTCGGATTTGTAACCAAAACCAAAAGTGGGTGATAAATACAGAAGTGGTGACGAATTTCTATCAGGCCAGGGCCACACTAACGTTTTTACCCTATTCTAACGCAATCCGGTTAAAACTTAGAAGTTCTAAATATTAACCGGATTGCGTTAGAAGAGGGTAAAAAGGTCAATGTGGCCCTGGCCTTATACTTTTCCTCTGATTGTTCCACTCCTGGTTTAGACTTACAAATCCTGAGGTAAAATATTCACTAAATACTCACTGTGTGCACGGGGCCTAGTTATTTCAGTTTTACATGTCTAAAAAAATCGGCTCAAAATTTCCTCCAGGCTGAATGCGCTCCCAAGATCCTAATAATGCCGGCTGTAATGTACAAGTTTTTATTTCTTCAGTACATATAATGTGTTTTGACAAACAACTGTCTTCCTCAGGTACAGAGCCTTGTGAAAGTATTCAGCCCCCTATATACAGTGCCTTGTGAAAGTATTCAGCCCCCTATATACAGCGCCTTGTGAAAGTATTCAGCCCCCTATATACAGTGCCTTGTGAAAGTATTCGGCCCCCTATATACAATGCCTTGTGAAAGTATTCAGCCCCCTATATACAGTGCCTTGTGAAAGTATTCGGCCCCCTATATACAGTGCCTTGTGAAAGTATTCAGCCCCCTATATACAGTGCCTTGTGAAAGTATTCGGCCCCCTATATACAGTGCCTTGTGAAAGTATTCGGCCCCCTATATACAGTGCCTTGTGAAAGTATTCAGCCCCCTATATACAGTGCCTTGTGAAAGTATTCGGCCCCCTATATACAGTGCCTTGTGAAAGTATTCAGCCCCCTATATACAGAGCCTTGTGAAAGTATTCGGCCCCCTATATACAGCGCCTTGTGAAAGTATTTGGCCCCTTGAACTTTTCAACCTTTTGCCACATTTCAGGCTTCAAACATAAAGATATAAATTCTAATTTTTTTGTGAAGAATCAACAACAAGTGGGACACAATCGTGAGGTGGAACCACCTCATCTGTAGATCTCTGCAGTTCATCCAGAGTGATCATTGGCCTTTTGGCCTCATCTCTGACCAGTCTTCTCCTTGCTTGAGATGAAAGTTTAGAGGGATGGCCGGGTCTTGGTAGATTTGCAGTGGTCTGATACTCCTTCCATTTCAATATGATCACTTGCACAGGGCTCCTTGAGATGTTTAAAACTTGGGAAATCTTTTTGTATCCAAATCCGGCTTTAAACTTCACCACAACAGTATCTCGGACCTGCCTGGTGTGTTCCTTGGTCTTCATGATGCTCTCTGCACTTGACACAGAACCCTGAGACTATCACAGAGCAGGAGCATTAATACGGAGACTTGATCACACACAGGTGGATTCTATTTATCATTACCAGTCATTTAGGACAACACTGGATCATTCAGAGATCCTCACTGAACTTCTGGAGTGAGTTTGCTGCACTGAAAGTAAAGGGGCCGAATAATATTGCTCGCTCCACTTTTCAGTTTTTTATTTGTTTAAAAAGTTTAAAATATCCAAAAAATTTTGTTCCATATCACGATTGTGTCCCACTTGTTGTTGATTCTTCCCAACAAAGTTAGAATTGATATCTTTATGTTTGAAGCCTGAAATGTGGCAAAAGGTTGAAAAGTTCAAGGGGCCAAATACTTTCCTAACGCACTGTATATTATCTAAATCCACTACAATTCTGACTGCTTCTTCTTATAGGAAGCAGTAACACATCAATTTGGCTGGAGGCCATGTTACCCTGAATGTTGGCACACCCATTTAAAATTTTACTTCATATCGGTAATTCATAAAAATCCTTTTGCCATATAAATAGATTAAAAAAATAGTTATCAAAATGTGATATATGTGTACATTCAAGTACCTATATACTTGTTTCAATAAAAACGTATACCATATTATTCATAAGAAAAAATATTTTAAAAAATCACTCTTATTTAAAAAACAAGCATAAAAAAAACACTTGTATATAAAAGCTGTATACATTTTTAGGATACATAAAAATTGATAAGGGATATATTATCTTATATTTTATGTTCCCTATATAACGTCATTTAGCCTGTCAGGGGACTGGGGGACTGCAGACATTTTATAATACAAAAGCAAAGGCTATTTTGGGGGAGGAAACCAAAATAGCAAATAACAATAAAAAATATACGCCTTATGAAGCAGGAGCCATGCCTAAAAAGAATGGTAAAAATATGGTGATAGGAATATAACTAATTTAATTTCCTCCATACCTGTGATAGCTCCACTAGTAAGAACTAACTTTGCATCAAAAAGTCAGAGCGCCATGGATAATAGTGAAAAGACAAGTGAGGGGGAGGGTAAATCTGATAATGGCCAGTCTGAATTCCCTTCTGAAAATACCGTATTGTGCTTTACGGGGACTCAATTTACCATACATGACATACCAAGCTCACCAAACCTATTCACTACGGTAATGCAAGCGCCATCACCCTCGCCAGCTTATTCAAATATTTCTTTTTTTTAGAGTTTGTAGTGAAACGGCCATCACTAACAGAAATACTACTACCCAACATAGAGAGTGGTTTCAAGGTGGCAGCCCTGATACAGATACAGGGAGGGGAAATAATATATATAATATTTATTCATTTATATAGCGCTATTAATTCCATAGCACTTTACATACATGAGTAATGCTGTCTCTCTTGGAGCTCACAATCTAAACATCCTATCAGTATGTCTTTACAATGTGGGAGGAAACCGGAGTGCCCGGAGGAAACCCACGCAAGCACGGGGAGAACATACAAACTCCTTGCAGATGTTGTCCTTAGTGTCCTTGGTGGGAATTGAACCCAGGACCTCAAGACTCCAGTGCTGCAAAGGCTACAGTGCTAACCACTTCAGCCACCGTGAAATAAACACGATATTGAAATATTTCCCACAAACAAAAGAAAAAGAGGCCCAGAGGGTCTGTGGGCAGAAGAAAAAATAAAAAACAGTATTGAATACAGAGAAGGAAAAGAAATTATAGAAAATAAAAATAAAAGACATAAAAATACGATGCAGATTTTTAATCTGTCCAAACATTCCTTAACAGAATCCGAACTTGTGTAGAACCCCAGGGTTCATGTGCCACAGTAACACCACAAAGGGTTAACTCCCCACACAACCTACAACACTACACTAGCGCCTCCAGGCCAGAAGGGGAAGCTAAAGCTGCTTCCCTATATATTCTGGGTGGAGAGGAAGTGGCAGTTAGTTCAGTGCGGGGCAGCACTGAGGAAGACGGACCTGGGTGTAAAAGGGCTGTGTTAGGCCCAACCCACGGTCCACTGTCCACTTCCAGGCCAGCCAAGGTCTGAGGAAAGGAGTAGGAGAAGCTGAGGAACACACCTGGGAGTCTGAGTTCCCTTAGACTCACCCCAGAGAAGCGCACAGAACGGATACCGTATCCGATGCGGTGCCTGACACAAACAGCACAGTGAACACCGGATTAGTGAAGGTCCCACATCTTCACTGTACCACAGCGAGGCAACACGGCGGGGTCAGGAACACGGAATAAGACTCAAGTTGCCTAGCAAGTTGGTACCCGTGAGGGGAGAAAGGGCCGGCAGCTTAGCTAAAGCGGCAGCAGGGCCACACACACAGTGCAAGAATGGGGAGCCAAGGACCCTGTCAGGGTGGGAGCAACCCGGCCCCTGTACAGACTCCGTGGACAGTACTTGCTGAATGTCATCTACAGTAAAGACTTGGAAAAATACAAAACCGTGAGTCTGTGTAATCCTTGTGAACCCTGTTCTCCCTTACAAACTTCTCATCATCACTATTGCCCCGGGGACCAGGCTCTGCCCGTGGAGAGCCGTTACATCACAGGCTGCCATCTATCATCCCCGGAGGTTCTGCAGCAGCGGTGGTCACCCTGACCACATACCACGGGTGGCATCACGACTTTATCCCCTGTAAATACCCCTCTTTACTTGTGGGCTCAGTACACAGTCCGGACCAAGACCACCGTGATAACCCCCATGATACCCCGGTCCGGTGCCGAGTACCCCGTCCCAGTGGGCTCCACACTTGCCATCTTATCTAAAGGTTTAGGCTTCTGTCCAACACAAAAAGCGAAAGCATTTGACCTCTTTAGTGATCCACATAAATACCTACAGAAACTTAAGGCCCCGCTACACGGGCGATATCGCCAGCGAGGCGTGGTAGCGCGCAATACTGGTGACATCGCCGGTGAGGTGTCACACGGATACTACAAGTCAATTAACAATGCATATGAAAAAATCATTATAAAAAAATGGGAAAAAAGGATTCTTGCACATAAAAATCTGAATACAGCAGTGGTCTATCACCTCCCCAAAGTCCATAAGAGTTTACAAAATCTGCCGGGCCGTCCTATAATGGCAGGCATCGCTTCTCTTACAAGTCAATTATCACATTACATAGACTTGTTCTTGCAGGACGTAGTGAAAACTCTTCCTTCATACTTATTGGACTCTAATCAACTTCTCAATGAATGTAAAAACATAATATGGGAGGAAGATTTCCTATTCATAACTATGGATGTTAATGCCCTGTACTCGAATATTCAGCATGATTTGGGACCTCAAGCAGTAGGGCACTATCTGAACAGTATGCCATAAATAATATGCCAGATCTTCAAAAGAATTTTCTTTTGACAGGTCTGAAATTTATACTTTAGCACAACCTTTATGTTTTCCACGATCAACTCTATCTCCAGTGGCTGGGTACAGCGATGGGGTCGCGGGTAGCCCCGAGTTTTGCGAATTTATTCATGGGGCGATTCAAGTCCTCATCGCCTATCAGCCAGCAACCACACATTACGCATGTAATACTATATCGTCCCTTTATCGACGACCTGGTGATTATATGGAAGGGTAGTGAAGAAGAAGCAGTGGAATTTATAAATGAGATGAATGCTAATAAATGGGACATCACATTCACCACCAAAATTAATAAAGAAAAAACTGAATTTCTGGACCTCGAGTTGCAAATAAATGGATCATCATTAAGACATATTTAAAAAAAAAAACAATACACACTTTTTTTAGATTACCGCAGTGCGCATTACATGAAATGGAAAGTTAATATTCCCTTTAGCCAATTCAGTAAAATAAGGAAAACAATATGAATAAAGATGATTATATCGAACAATCCAAAATACTTATCAACAGATTTGATGATAAACAATAGCCCAAGAGTTTGACAATGACAAATCTGAAGAGAACACAGGATGAATGTCTCTTAGTGATGGGCGAATCCTAAATTACTCGGAATCGCTTGACTCTAGCGAGTCCGAGCCCGGGACTCGCTACTCGTTGCGAGTCTAGCGAGTCCAATGTTAATGAATGGGGAAGCGAGTAATAGCGAGTAGTGTGAGATTTACAAATCGCAGATGTGTCTCGGAAGCTTCAGCCTGAAGCAATCCTAGTTTTTGCCATTTATTTGCATTGGACTCTTTTACTTTGCAAGTACCGTATATACTCGTGTATAAGCCGACCCGTGTATAAGCCGACCCCCCTACTTTTGCCCCCAAAATCTGGGAAAACCTATTGACTCGTGTATAAGCCAAGGGTGGACCCCAGCACAGGTATACAGCCCCCAGCAGTGTGGTATACAGGCCCCCGCAGTGGTATACAGGCCTCCCCAGTGGTACATACAGGCCCCAGCAGTGTTTACAGCAGCCTCCCCAGTGGTATACACAGCAGCAGCCCCAGTGGTAGTATACAGCAGCCCCAGAGATATATACAGCAGCCCCAGTGGTAGTATACAGCAGCCCCAGAGGTATATACAGCAGCCTCCCCAGTGGTATATACAGCAGCAGCCCCAGTGGTAGTATACAGCAGCCCCAGAGATATATACAGCAGCCCCAGTGGTAGTATACAGCAGCCCCAGAGGTATATACAGCAGCCTCCCCAGTGGTATATACAGCAGCAGCCCCAGTGGTAGTATACAGCAGCCCCAGAGATATATACAGCAGCCCCAGTGGTAGTATACAGCAGCCCCAGAGGTATATACAGCAGCCTCCCCAGTGGTATATACAGCAGCAGCCCCAGTAGTAGTATACAGCAGCCTCAGTGGTATATACAGCAGCAGCCCCAGTAGTAGTATACAGAAGCCCCAGTAGTAGTATACAGCAGCCCAGTAGTAGTATACAGCAGCAGCCCCAGTGGTAGTATACAGCAGCAGCCCCAGGGGGTATATACAGCAGCAGGCCCAGGGGGTATATACAGCAGCAGCCCCAGGGGGTATATACAGCAGCAGCCCCAGGGGTATATACAGCAGCAGCCCCAGTGGTAGTATACAGCAGCAGCCCCAGGGGGTATATACAGCAGCAGCCCCAGGGGGTATATACAGCAGCAGCCCCAGTGGTAGTATACAGCAGCATCCCCAGGGGGTATATACATCAGCAGCCCCAGGGGGTATATACAGCAGCAGCCCCAGGGGGTATATACAGCAGCAGCCCCAGTGGTAGTATACAGCAGCAGCCCCAGGGGGTATATACAGCAGCAGCCCCAGGGGGTATATACAGCAGCAGCCCCAGGGGGTATATACAGCAGCAGCCCCAGTGGTAGTATACAGCAGCAGCCCCAGGGGTATATACAGCAGCAGCCCCAGGGGGTATATACAGCAGCAGCCCCAGGGGGTATATACAGCAGCGGCCCCAGGGGGTATATACAGCAGCAGCCCCAGGGGTATACAGACCCCCCCCCCATTAGTATACAGGGGCCCCAGCTGTATACAGCCCCCCCGTGGTATCCAGGGCCCCCCTTGCTGCACCTGTAAAGGAAGATGTCAGTATACTTATCGCCGCCGCCGCCGCCGCTCCGCTTCTCGGTCACCGCGCTGCTCCGGGTCTTCATGTTTCCTGTTCCTTCTCCGACGCTCGAACAATGACGTCATTTCCTGAGCGCCGGAGAAGGAACAGGAAGCATGAAGACCCGGAGCATCGCGGTGACCGAGAAGCGGAGCGGCGGCGGCGGCAGCGATAAGTATACTGACATCTTCCTTTACAGGTGCAGCAAGGGGGCCCTGGATACCACGGGGGGGCTGTATATACGGGGGGGGGATACCACGGGGGGGGGGGGGCGCTGTTATACATCAAATACTATTAAAAACTGACAAACTACCGTATATACCCGTGTATAAGCCGAGGGGGGACTTTTCAGCACATTTTATGTGCTGAAAAACTCGGCTTATACACGAGTATATACGGTAATCGCTGGGAAACTCGCACAGATAAGAGTCCTGTCTGCTTTGTGTGCTGGCTGCCACAGCTCCAGGGTCCTAGCGCCTGCCTGCTGCCTGATGTAGCAGAGCTGAGATTGTTCTCAGTCTGCTCATCTCCCTGTGCATAGACATCTATATCTATGCACAGGGATGAGCAGAGAGGACATCGCGTTTTGGACTGCGTCGGAAGAAAGAGGATTTTTTTAATTAAAGATGGAGCCCCTAATGGCTTTTTTTTTTATTTCTAATAAAAAATTTTCTCTGTGTTGTGTTTTTTTTAAAACAATTTAATAGAAATTCATGGCGGTCATGTCTAATATTGGCGTGCCCGCCATAAATTTCGGGCTTAGGGCCAGCTGATAATACAAAGCTGGACCTAACCTCTTTATTACCCAGCGTGCCACCGCCACCAGGGCCGCTGGAAGAGCGGGGTTCAGCGCCAGAGGATGGCGCTTCAATGAACGCGCCTTCTTCTGGGGCGGCTGCGGGCTGCAATTTGCAGCGGGGGGTGCCCAGAAAGCTTGGGCATCCCTGCGCTGCGGATTCCAGCCCCCAGCTGCTTAGCTGTACCTGGCTAGAAATAGAAATTGTGCGGAGCCCCACGCATTTTTTTTAAATTATTTGATGAAATTCTGAGATTCTGACTCTGACTCTGACTCTGAGACTCTGACTCTGAGACTCTGAGACTCTGAGACTCTGACTCTGAGACTCTGAGACTCTGACTCTGAGACTCTGACTCTGACTCTTACTCTGAGACTCTGACTCTGAGACTCTGACTCTGAGACTCTGACTCTGAGACTCTGACTCTGAGTCAGACTCTGACTCTGAGACTCTGACTCTGAGACTCTGACTCTGAGACTGACTCTGAGACTCTGACTCTGACTCTGAGACTCTGCCTCTGACTCTGGCTCTGAGGGTGAGACTCTGAATCTGAGACTCTGACTCTGAGACTCTGACTCTGAGACTCTGACTCTGAGACTCTGAGTCTGACTCTGACTCTGAGACTCTGACTCTGAGTCAGACTCTGACTTTGAGACTCTGACTCTGAGACTCTGAGACTCTGACTCTGAGACTGACTCTGAGACTCTGACTCTGAGACTCTGACTCTGAGACTCTGACTCTGACTCTGATCTGAGACTCTGACTCTGACTCTGAGACTCTGACTCTGACTCTGAGACTCTGACTCTGAGACTCTGAGACCTGACTCTGACTCTGAGACTCTGACTCTGACTCTGAGACTCTGACTCTGAGACTCTGACTCTGAGACTCTGACTCTGAGACTCTGACTTTGAGACTCTGCCTCTGAGATTCTGCCTCTGAGACTCTGACTCTGACTCTGAGACTCTGACTCTGAGACTCTGACTCTGAGACTCTGAGTCTGACTCTGAGACTCTGACTCTGAGACTCTGACTCTGAGACTCTGACTCTGAGTCAGACTCTGACTCTGAGACTCTGACTCTGAGACTCTGACTCTGAGACTGACTCTGAGACTCTGACTCTGACTCTGAGACTCTGACTCTGAGACTCTGACTCTGAGACTCTGACTCTGACTCTGAGACTCTGACTCTGAGACTCTGACTCTGAGACTCTGACTCTGGCTCTGAGGGTGAGACTCTGAATCTGAGACTCTGACTCTGAGACTCTGACTCTGACTCTGAGACTCTGACTCTGAGACTCTGAGTCTGAGACTCTGAGTCTGACTCTGAGACTCTGACTCTGAGACTCTGACTCTGAGACTCTGACTCTGAGACTCTGACTCTGAGACTCTGAGACTCTGACTCTGAGACTGACTCTGAGACTCTGACTCTGAGACTCTGACTCTGAGACTCTGACTCTGACTCTGAGACTCTGACTCTGACTCTGAGACTCTGAGACTCTGACTCTGACTCTGAGACTCTGAGACTCTGACTCTGACTCTGAGACTCTGACTCTGAGACTCTGAGACTCTGACTCTGACTCTGAGACTCTGACTCTGACTCTGAGACTCTGACTCTGACTCTGAGACTCTGACTCTGAGACTCTGAGACTCTGACTCTGAGACTCTGACTCTGAGACTCTGAGACTCTGACTCTGACTCTGAGACTCTGACTCTGAGACTCTGCCTCTGAGACTCTGACTCTGAGACTCTGACTCTGACTCTGAGACTCTGACTCTGAGACTCTGACTCTGACTGCTGAAAAATTCGGCTTATACACGAGTATATACGGTATTATAGAAACACGTCACCACTTCTGTATTAATCAGCCATTCCTGGTTTTGGCTACAAATCCTGAGGTAAAAACCTCACCAAATACTCAGCGTGTGCATGAGGCCTAACTCTTAGTTCAATTGCGTCTTAAGCTAGGGCCACATTTGCGTCTGTTGTTTGTGAGGACAGATCCGGCATGTAGCAGCATTACCGCAGTGTTGCCATAGTGTAATGCTGTGTTAACGCTGCCATAGACTGATATGGGTGATGGGATCCACAGCGTATGCAAACGCCAGCACAAAAGTGCCGGAGTTCTAAATCTTGAGCTATTTTGTAGCGAACAGACGAATGCCGCCTGCCGCGTTCAGCTGTCCACTACAAAATAGCACGAGATTTCAAATTCCGGCATTTTGTGCCAAGGTTTGCATGTGCCGTGGATTCCGTCATCCATATACCTCTATGGCAGCATTAACATATCGTTACACTGCGGTAATGCTGCTCTATGCCGGATCTGTCCTACAAACACCAGATGCAAATGGGACCCTAGCCTTAGGCCACATTCACACATTGAGTATTTGGTGAGTTCACCTCAGTATTTGTAGCCAAAACCAGGAGAGGAACAATCAGAGAAAAAGTATAATAGAAACCCATCACCACTTCTGTATTTATCACCCACTCCTGGTTTTGACTACAAATACTGAGGTAAAAAACTCACCAAGTACTCACCATGTGCACCTGTCAACAGGTCAAAAGTGGTCGCTTCTTGCTTTATGCTTGCTACACCTCTGTTTTGTTTTGGTTTTTAATCCATCAAATGATTTCAGAAATATGGGCCTCCTTATATTTTTATTCATAGTTATATTTTACTAGCAATAGGCCTGATGCTATTGCATCGGGAGTGCGGTGAAATGAACAGGTGCCGTAGAAATAGCCGCTGAATAGTACAGTCTCCAGAAAGTACGCTGTTGTTGTGGGATTTATATGGTGTATATATGGTGTATACGGTGGCTCAGTGGTTAGCACTGTACATGGTGGCTCAGTGGTTAGCACTGTATGATGGCTCAGTGCTTAGCACTGTATGGTGGCTGAGTGGTTAGCATTGTATATGGTGGCTCAGTGGTTAGCACTGTATATGGTGGCTCAGTGCTTAGCACTGTATGGTGGCTCAGTGGTTAGCACTGTATATGGTGGCTCAGTGGTTAGCACTGTATGGTGGCTGAGTGGTTAGCATTGTATATAGTGGCTCAGTGGTTAGCACTGTATACAGTGTCTCAGTGGTTAGCACTGTATGATGGCTCAGTGGTTAGCACTGTATATGGTGGCTCAGTGGTTAGCACTGTATACGGTGGCTCAGTGGTTAGCACTGTACATGGTGGCTCAGTGGTTAGCACAGTTATACAATGTCTCAGCGGTTAGCACTGTATACAGTGGCTCAGTGGTTAGCACTGTATGGTGGTTCAGTGGTTAGCACTGTATGGTGGTTCAGTGGTTAGCACTGTATATGGTGGCTCAGTGGTTAGCACTGTATGGTGGTTCAGTGGTTAGCACTGTATGGGGCTCAGTGGTTAGCACTGTATACAGTGGCTCAGTGGTTAGCACTGTATGGTGGTTCAGTGGTTAGCACTGTATGGTGGTTCAGTGGTTAGCACTGTATATGGTGGCTCAGTGGTTAGCACTGTATGGTGGTTCAGTGGTTAGCACTGTATATGGTGGCTCAGTGGTTAGCACTGTATACAGTGGCTCAGTGGTTAGCACTGTATACGGTGGCTCAGTGGTTAGCACTGTATACGGTGGCTCAGTGGTTAGCACTGTATATGGTGGCTCATTGTTTAGGACAGTATATGGTGGGTCAGTAGTTAGCACTGTATGGTGGGTCAGTGGTTAGCACTGTATGGTGGTCAGTGGTTAGCAGTGTATATGGTGGCTCAGTGGTTAGCACAGTATATGGTGGCTCAGTGGATAGCACTGAATATGGTGGGTCAGTGGTTAGGACTGTATACAGTGGCTCAGTGGTTAGTACTGTATATGGTGGCTCAGTGGTTAGCTGTTAGCTGTCTCCCCCTTTTCTCTGCCCCCATCTCCCCTTGTTCTCTGCCCCTGTGTCCCCCTGTCCTCCGCCACTGTATCCCGCTGTCCTCTGCCACTGTGTCCTGCTGTCCTCTGCCACTGTGTCTCGCTGTCCTCTGCCCCTCTGTCCTCTGCCGCTGTCCTCTGCCACTGTGTCCCGCTGTCCTCTGCCCCCCTGTCCTCTGTCTCTCTGTCCCCCGTCCTCTGCACCCCTGTCCTCTGCCCCTCTGTCCCCCTGTCCTCTGCCCCTGTGTCGCCCTGTCCTCTGCCCCTGTGTCGCCCTGTCCTCTGCCCCTGTGTCGCCCTGTCCTCTGCCCCTGTGTCGCCCTGTCCTCTGCCTCTGTGTCGCCATGTCCTCTGGTCCTGTGTCCTCCTATCCTCTGCCCCTGTCCTGTGTGCTCCCTGTTCTGTGTGAACCCTGTCTTGTGTGTCCCCTGTCTTGTGTGTCCCCTGTCTTGTGTGTCCCCTGTCTTGTGTGTCCCCTGTCCTGTGTGGCCTGTGTCCTGTGTAACCCCTGTCCTGTGTGCCCCCTGTCCTGTGTGCCCCCTGTTCAGTGTGGCCCCTGTCCTGTGTGGCCCCTGTCCTGTGTAACCCCTGTCCCCCTGTCCTCTGCCTTCCACCGGCATTACCATTGCTATGCAGGAAGAGAATCCGTGCGAAGCCGGTCATGTGACAGGGCAGGCTGATGTGATGTCACAGAGGGCCTGTCATATGACCGGCTCCAAACAGATAGTCTTCCTTCAGCCTCAGCCTGCAATGTTAACACCGGTGGAGGGTGAGAACAGAGCAGCGAGGGGGAGGGACGGAGCGGCCAGGGGGAGGAGGAGGGTGAGGGGGCAGCAGCGAGCGAGCAACACCGCTACTGGCCGCCATATGGCAATACCCATAACTTGGGTGTTCCAGTATGGCGGCCAGTGTACTTCCGGTTGCGCGGACACTGCTCATCTCCCGGTTGCGTCGCCGCTGACCTCCGTGCGGTGGGAGATGAGCGGCGGCTACCGTCGAGAGATCAGCGGCTAGCGCTGCTGATCTCCTGACGGTAGCGGTGGCGTCTTTGTCACTTAGACTTCTGATGCCTGTGTCACTATCCCACAATGGTACTGCAATGCATTGTGGGATAGCAACATAAGCGCCGGACGTCTGTGACACATATTATTGGTGATTATATAGTAGATGGTCTTTTCTATAGGAACATGGCTCACAACCTTTTCTGGGGTTATGTCTGGGGGCATGTTTTTAGGCTTCAGCGCACAGGAAAATGCTGTAGGCAGCATTTCCTGTGCGCTCCTGAAAAGCGCCCCTCCTGCCGCTCTGTGTGCGGCTGTACTAAGGTAAACAATATATTGCTATAGGCCTCCGTTTCCAGGCAGCGCATGCTGTTAACGCTGTCCGGTATTTGCGCTGCCTGGAAATGTGGGGCCATAACCCGGTGTGACCCCAGCCTATGCAATCTGTTTGCAATGTGTTTTTAACATCGTCTATTACATCTACTATATAATTGCCGTAGCACGTTTTGTGTCGGACCCCGGCACGTCGTGGATATGTCACACTCTGACGTCACCACGGTGAAGCATTGGCCGCGTAGCGGCCAATGCGAGTCGTTAGCTGCGCGAGCAATGGCCGCGAGGCCATTGCGAGTCGCTAGGTTTGTGCGAGCAATGGCCGCGAAGCGGCCATTGCGAGTTGCTGGCCGAAAATAGAACCAGAGGCTCGGCCACAAAGCTAGCGATTTCCCGGTCAGGTAGCGACTCGCTAGCCTCAGCGGGAAATCGCTAGCTTTGTGGCCGAGCCTCGCGAGTCGCTCCCACATTATATCTCCCTATACCTTCTAAGGGGATGATATCATCATCATCATCATCATCATCATCATCATCATCATCATCATCATCCTACTACTACTACTACCCGCACAGACGACCCCCCCCTCAATGGCCGCACAGACCCCCCCCAATGGCCGCACAGACACCCCCCCCCCAATGGCCGCACAGACCCCCCCCTCAATGGCCGCACAGACCCCCCCCTTAATGGCCGCACAGACCCCCCCTCCCCCCTCAATGGCCGCACAGACCCCCCCCCTCAATGTCCCAAAGTCAGCTGTGACCGCCTGGCCCTTGGACACTGGCTGCCATGCACACATCAGCTGGTAGGCTCCCATCACTTACCCACTGAGGACGGATCACTTCCAGCACCTCTTCACATGGCAGTGCTCTGAACTTCTGAATCGTCCTCTCCTCACTCAGACACCTGGCAGGTTCCTATCCAGCCTACTCACTCCCAGCTGCAACCCAGTGAGTCAATCAGCACATCTTCACTCACACACAGACCTGACATGTGATTAACCCCCTGTGCACCATTCAGGTTTAGCCCAGCAAAGCACTCCAAAAAGTATAGAACACACCCCAATAAGTATTGAACGCGCCCCAAAAAGTATTGAACGCACCCCAATAAGTATTGAACGCGCCCCAAAAAGTATTGAACGCGCCCCAAAAAGTATTGAACACACCCCAATAAGTATTGAACGCGTCACAATAAGTATTGAACGCGCCCCAAAAAGTATTGAACGCGTCCCAATAAGTATTGAACACACCCCAAAAAGTATTGAACACACCCCAATAAGTATTGAACGCGCCCCAAAAAGTATTGAACGCACCCCAATAAGTATTGAACGCGCCCCAAAAAGTATTGAACGCGCCCCAAAAAGTATTGAACACACCCCAATAAGTATTGAACACGCCCCAAAAAGTATTGAACGCACCCCAATAAGTATTGAACGCGCCCCAAAAAGTATTGAACGCGCCACAAAAAGTATTGAACGCGTCCCAATAAGTATTGAACACACCCCAATAAGTATTGAACGCGCCCCAAAAAGTATTGAACGCACCCCAATAAGTATTGAACGCGCCCCAAAAAGTATTGAACGCGCCACAAAAAGTATTGAACGCGTCCCAATAAGTATTGAACACACCCCAATAAGTATTGAACGCGCCCAAAAAAGTATTGAACGCACCCCAATAAGTATTGAACGCGCCCCAAAAAGTATTGAACGCGCCCCAAAAAGTATTGAACACACCCCAATAAGTATTGAACGCCCCCCAAAAAGTATTGAACACGCCCCAAAAAGCATTGAACGCGCCCCAAAAAGCATTGAACGCGCCCCAATAAGTATTGAACGCACCCCAAAAAGCATTGAACGCGCCCCAATAAGTATTGCACCCCCCCAAAAAAGTATTGGACCCCCCAAAAAAAGTATTGGACTCCCTCAAAAAGTAGCTATAACTACTATAATCACATTAATGCACGTTCTAGAATCCCGATGCATTTGCATCGGGCTCACAGCTAGTATTTAATACTTTATGTATAGCTAATTCTTATATGACCTTAAATCAAATATATGGCCCTCCAAGAGCAGCTGCACAATCATTTCAAAATAACCCAGGACTCAGGCCAAATGCAAAACATCAATAGTTAATTTTATTAGAATATCACAGAAGTTAAAAACAGAGAACATTAAAACAGACCCAGTACACAACACAGGTAACCCCAATTACACAAAGTGTTAGGCTGACAATTCAATACCATACTGGAAAACCTAAACCAATCACAGTATCAATAGTGCATCTATTATATAATCACGAATGGGTTTTTTGCCCCTTCTGAGTCCGCTCACGCTGCGAGTCAGCGTGGTCATGTGGATACGCCCGAAGCATTGGCCGCGCAGCGGCCATTGCAAGCAGTTCGAAGGCGACTCGCTATGCCCGCGTAGCGGGCATGGCGAGTCGCCTTAGCAGCGCGAAGCATTGGCCGCGAAGCGGCCATTGCGAGTCAGAGACTCGCTCTGCTAGAATCCCGATGCATGTGCATCGGGCACCCAGCTAGTATATATATATTTATACACACTGGAAGTGAAATATCCACATGTACATGAAACAAGTGCAATTGCACAAAAAGCCCGAATAAGTGCCATAAAGGGATCATTTACCTGTGTGTGACCTCACCCTTACTGAACACTTTCCAGTATGGTATTGAATTGTCAGCCTGACACTTTGTGTAATTGGGGTTACTTGTGTTGTGTACTGGGTCTGTTTTAATATTGTCTGTTTTCAACTTGTGCGATATCCTAATAAAATTAACTATTGGTGTTTTGCATTTGGCCTGACTCCTGGGTTGTTATTTTGGAATTATTTTATGTATAGCTAGTTATCATAAAAAGTAAAGTGATTATAAACTGGCACCCTTTATTCCCTTTCATATGACCCTAAAGGATGTTCCTGCTCATTTTAGGTAATAATTTAAAAACAAAGATGTGGGGTCCTCCCTGTTTTTGATAACGAGCTTTAACACTAGTTCTATGGTGGAGCGCTGCCCATAGAACTAATGTTAAAGCTTTCAGCACCCTGGATTGCGGCACATACAGTACGCTCATTACGTACTGTATCTCCTCCACAGAGAGGAGCCACCGGCTTCAATTAATAAAATAGTAAATTCCGACAATAGCCGGCAATACAGTAATACACCTAATTAACCCTTCATATGCTGCCCCATATGGTCATCATGTCTCTAGGGAGGGTGGACACTTCATTGAGATATGGTGCCCACATATTATATTAACATTAACCCTTTGTTCAGCCGCAGGGATAAACAAAGAATCCGGAAACCGGATTGCACATTCTGAGCAATCCGGTTACCGGAACCGGGTTTAAAGACATGTTTTGAACACAAAATGTGTCTGAAGGCTCACCGCATCCGGATCTGGATGCGGTAATCGTAATGAGCCTTCCAAATGTGACCCTAGCCTAATGTAGTAGTTTTTAAACAATCATGCAGCCCCTTACCAGGGCCCAACAAATTATATACATGCTCACAATACATTTTAACCAAATTGAGACACATTAACATAGGGTACAAACTGAGGCCGTAGTCCGGGAATTGGTGTATTTAGTGCAGAAAAACTTGCAGCAAAATTTGACGTCCTGCAGATTTTCCCACACTAAAGGGGTCGTCACACACGTCAATATCGCTTGCAACATCGCTGAAAAGTCACGTGTTCAGCGATGTTGCTAGCGATATCGCAAGTGAGTCGTGCTGTGTGACAGTGTGCAACTGCGATAAGTCGCTGGTTGCAAGTTGCCAGGTTTATGAACATGTCCATAAACCTGGCGATCTTGCCCCAGCGATTAGGCTGTATCGCGCCGTCTGACACCGCAATAGTGATGTTGGCGGCAATACAGCCTATTCCGCACCATTGCTGCGGATCGCTTATTGGTTTGATCCCAGCCCAGCAAGCGATGGCTATGCCCACATCGCAGCACCGTCACCGGCAACATCTGCCTGTGTGACACCAAGGCTGCGATGTCGGAAGCGACTGCACTCCCGCAGCTCTGGTTGCTGTGTGTGACGGCCCCTTAAAATAGCAGCACAGTGCGGACAGGATTAGCAAAATCCATAGACTTTACTGGGCAAACACGCTGCTGCATATTTGGTGGAATCACATTGAAGAAAGAGGCACTCACCCTGTGATAGTTGTTCCTCAATGGATTACTTTAATCGGCATTAGGATACAGGGTGCTGGGGAGGGGGTGTCAGAGGTGCACACTACGGAACCGTTTTGGATCAACTGATCCTTCGGCTGGTCTTGGAGCCAAGACCGGCCGAAGGATCAGTTGATCCGAAACAGTGCCATCGTCTGCACCTCTGACACCCCCTCCCCAGCACCCTGTACCCTAATGCCGATTAAAGTCATCCATTGAGCAACAACTATCTATCACCGGGTGAGTGCCTCTTTCTTCAATGTGATATTACCTCTCAGGCTGTTACAATACTGTGCACCCCCGGTTCTGCTGCAGTTGACACTGCTGATACCGCTACTTTGGATCTTAAGTGATTGGTGCCCCGCTATTCTGCCTCCCAAATATCGTTGCATATTTGGTGGAGACTTGCTGCATATACACAGCATATACGCAGCAAAATACACATTGCGTGAACGAGCCCTAAGACTCTGCAGATTTGACGCCATGAGAATGTGCAGCATCAAACACTCAGTGTTAGCGCACGGCCCAACACAGTAAACAGTACATAGTTGCTGCTGTGGGCTGGGGTTCCACTAGCATATGACATGTGATGCTCGTGAGGATAGAATGAGATATATGAATGACCCTCGGTTCAGGTTCTGCTGCGAGCGAGAGACAAGTATCATGCGCCAGTGATCCCATCCTGCAATCAGATCACAGGTGCGGAGGAGAGGAAGAGATTAATCTCTCCTCCTCCATTGCTGGCTTCGTGTCATCCAAGTGCATCCAAGTGCGGTGCAATATTTCAAACACTCATAGACTTGTACGGATGCATGTGATCCAAGACTCACTGCCAAATGCAAGGGGAACAAGGACAAAAAAATCCAGCAACAACATCCTTTAAAATTTCTTTGCTGACTCATGTCTGGCATTGCATTTCTGCTTTTAAATTTGCCTAAATAAAATGGACTTTTAATTTTTTCCAAGAAAAATTAAAGGACGTTGTTGCTGGCTTTGTTTTTTCCTTGTTGCCCTTGTCATTAGCTCTTAGTAGAGCTTTCCTTATATCCATGCACCGTCCTGGAAACCTCCTCCTATACTGATTCTATACAGTGAGCTGAAGCTTTTCTCACTGACAAACACAGTATGCTGCAATTTTTTCCCATGGACACTGCCTCATTGTCTAACATGGTTTATCAGATTGCACTCGTCCATTGTAAACAATAGTGGAACCGAGGCCGTAAAGAAATGTTATGTCAAGTATTTCATTTCAGATATACAGCATGTGCTCATATTGCAGTGTGAAATTAATTGCTGATACTTTTCATTTCAAGGGTCTTACCTCTAAGACATTGTTCTCGAAACCCAACTCTAAATTGCCTTTCGACACAGAAAAAAAAAAAGTCAGCTCAGAATCCATATACCTAACCTCTATGCTTTATTAGTAAGTAACAATCTATATATCTACATACCCACAGCGAGGCTGAGACCGGACAGTGCAAAGAATACGATGATCTTCATTCTGCAGATAGTGGAGCTCAAGGCATGGATGGGAGCAGTCAGTGCCCTTCTTTTATAGCCCTAAAATGGGCGGCATCCCCAAACACACAATATGGCATTGCGCACATTGGAAACTGTCCTAGACACCGGCAACTTTGAAATGAGAACAATATCACCAAGTTTCTTGGAATCCTGAACAGAACATTTAACATTTGCCAACATTTCACATCCTGCATTAAATGTAAACATTAATAAATCAGGATGATGTTTTCACTCTTCATCTTTTCTATCCACCAAATTTTATTTAAAGAGAAAAGCTACTTGGACAAATGCATTTAAGAATGGTTCACATCTAAGGTCCTTATTTGGAATGATAAATTAGCAATAAAGGCAGAAAATTATCCATCATGCGATATCATCAGGGAAGTGCTTGGTTGGCTTAAAAATGTATTCTGCAGCAACGACCCCAAACATACAACCGATGTCACTTAGGACTGTTAGCATATGCAACAGCTGCGGACATAATTCTGAGTGAAGGAGGACTTTACACTGACCAGACAGTAGATGATGGCAATATTATGTAAAGTTCTATACTTGCTGTGTTGTGGGGGAAGGAATCTCTATCTTGTTAATTGTACTTTTGTTTTGTGTTTGCATCAGCAAGGAGTGGCTGTGCTATTATTCCTGTATCTCATGTTACCAAAATAAGAAGTAAACCTGTGTTTTTCCCATATAATCACTTGGTCAGCAAAGTTCCTACTGCATCTGTGGGGATTCAGAAGCTGCACTCTGCAACAAGAACTATATTCAGTGTAAGGCTGAAGGCACACATGGAGCGTGTCAACATGGAGCGTGTTTGATATACAACAGTGATGCGAGGAATATGCGTGTTTTTGGGTGTGTGTGGTGTGAGTGTGGTGAGTGTGCCTGCCTGTAATCATGTGAGTGTGCTGCAAGTGTGAGGTGTGATGCGCGTGTGCTGCATGTGATTGTGATGCTGTCCATGGTCCTGAAGGTCCGCGGAAAGCATTTGTGGTGAATTTAAACCCGCCGGATGTCAAAACCGACAAATTTGAATGTACCGCTTTGTGAGTACAGTAATCAATAATGTTCCAGTGCTGTCACAGCAGCGCTGAAACATTATTGTTTAAATAACTCAGTTAGAAATCTAAATAATAAAGTGCTGTGTGTTAATAAACATTTTAACCCCCTCTGCAGGCTCTGTGCTACATGCCGACATAGAGCCTGCAGATGCGGCTAATAAAGGCCGGTGTTAGAAGGCTTAAAATGCAGTTAGTGTTCTGCAATCATATGTACACAGAGTGTGTGCACTCTGTGTAGACATAGTGACAACACACCCTGGCAGTGCTGGGTTTTTACCTTTATTTTACTGATGCCAGCAATTGTCGGGTCATTTTACATTACTGACAAGCCGCTCTGCTCCTGCACTGAGCTGTCTGTGCTCCTGAAACTCTAGCGTGATATTACTGAAATATCATGCTGGAGCTTCAGCACCAGGGACAGCGGCTGCCATTGTACACTTTTTGAGTACGCAATTGGTGTAAGTACGCAAAAAGTGTACCATGGCAGCTGCTGTCCCTCGTGCTGAAGCTTCAGCGTGATATTACAGTAATATCACGCTGGAATTTCAGGAGCACAGACAGCTCAGTGCAGGAGCAGAGCGGCTTGTCAGTAATGTAAAATGACCTGACAATTGCCAGGATCAGTAAAATAAAGGTATTAACCCCTTGCACTGCCAGGGTGTGTTGTCACTATGTCTACACAGGGTGCACACACTCTGTGTACATATGATTGTAGCACACTAACTGCATTTTAACCCTGCTAACACCGGCTTTTATTAGCCGCATCTGCAGGCTCTATGACGACATGTAGCGCAGAGCCTGCAGAGGAGGTTAAAATGATTATTAACACACAGCACTTTATTATTGGGATTTCTAACTGAGTTTTTAAACAATAATGTTTCAGCGCTGCTGTGACAGCGCTGGAACATTATTGATTACTGTACTGGCAAAGCGGTACATTCAAACTCGCCGTCTTTGACAGCCGGCGAGTTTGAAGCGATTGTAACAGCACACTCGTGCGACTGGTGCACAGCGTGCTGTATGGGTGCGCGTTTGACTCGCACCCATATACTTTTAATGGCCACTCACACGTGGAAATCACGTGCAATCGCAGCATGTTGCGATTGCACTCTCATTTCCATCGCATTGCGAGTGTAGTGCAATAAAATAGCATTGATGTGACCTGTATCATTTAAAGATACAGGTCCCAGTGCAATGTGATTGTTTCTCACATTACACTCGCACGAGTCTTGCGCCAGTGTGCCTCCAGCCTGAAGAAGAAAAATGAGTCCTAGAAGAGATGATTTGACCCCACAGAGCCCTGATCTCATCATCATTGACTCTGTTTAGTTCATGCTCATCAAAATATTCAACTCTCAGTGAACAGCTTATAAGAGCACATGCCGAAGCGGAAACTACTAAAGTACAAACCGTCTTTGCCCAAAGAAAAGCCAAAATTGATGCATTGGTAGCAAGGGCGGCAGACGAAACAGCAAGCAAGAAGGCAGAGATGGAAGCCGAATAGGCATGTAAGAAGGCAGATATGGATACTTTGGCAGCAAGTGCAGAAACCGAGACTGCACATAAGAAAGCAGAAATAGAAGCCCTAGAGAAGGAATGAATGCCTGTGACAGCCATGGCAAAGTTAAAAACCTTTGAATAAGCTATTAACAGGAGTCAAAGACACAATATCAGTTTGTGTGATATGGATGCAGAAGACGCCCTTAAGTGCACAAGAAACTATGTACTAAGCCAAAACGGTGCACCGCTGACCACCTCAAATGGTCCTGACAGTACTGACACTTCCCCAAGGCACCAAAATGCCGATCCTCCTATAGGACCCAGATTTCAGCTTCCAGCGTTAAACCTCCTTCACGTCCCAGAATGCATTGAGAAAGCTCCACATACTAATGGCTACATGCAAACCAATATGCCAGCAAATCACTATACTCCTGATAACTGCATAGTTCTCGCCTCGTATATGACAGAAATAATATACCATATATAATTTAATATAATAATATATAATATACCAGCCCTCTGCTGCCTAGTTTTGCCTTGGCTGGCAATTAAAAATAGGGTGAAGTCCACATATTTTTTCTTGCCAGCCAAGGTAAAACTAAGGCATGTATGTTCGGCTCACTATGCTAAGGTAAAACTAGGCAGCTGAGGGTGGCAGCCCAAAGCTGTCTGCTTTATCTGTGCTGAGAATGAAAAATACAGCAAATCTGTACACATTTTTTTCCCATTATTTATTGTACACAATATGAAGCCAAGTTGGTTGCCGTACACTAATGTGTATGGCTACCAAGCACAGACACTGTACAGATTGTGGGAGCGCAGTCTGATTGCAACAGCAAATCACACACGCTCTCACAGAGAGTGAGCATCTGTAATTGGCCATTGCCGGTCTGTGCAGTGAATATGCATGAAGGTTAATGAGCGGAACTGGAAGCAAGCAGCAGGAGACTAGTAATATGAATCTATCTATCTATCCTATTTTCTATCTATCTGTCTATCAAGTCTAACCTTTTATAGCATGGGAAAGTCCATACTAAAAACACATGTGATAAGCATACAATATGGATGCTAGGTAAAAGAAAAACTCACACTATCATGCCATATGCATGCCATATGGACGAAAAAAACGCATGACTCTTGGGGTGAAAACATACGCCGATGTCAGTGGACCCTAAATGAGAGACATGGAGAGACATCTCTAGCTCAGATTTGTCTACATCTCGGAACCTTGTGTAAGAGATAACAAAATACATCAGCCCTGATGGTGAGACTATGAGAATGAGACTATGAGAATGTCTTAGAACATTTTGTTTATACTTAGCCAATCATAACTATCAAACTCTAAACAGACTATTCAATGAGAGAAATATAAGAAAAGATATAGGAAGAAAAATGATTTATTAACCCTTCTATATCAAATGGAATGGCATGTTCAACCCTTTCTGCATTTATTCCCTGTGGGCCTGCCAAGCCTGCACTCATAGACAGCCCAATAGAGAATGTGTGGAGCGGAGGTCAGGCATTCGAACTGCTACACCATTTTGAAACAGGGATAAAAATTCCTGGTTGGGGCTAAAAGTTCCCTCTTCTCCTAATCAGTGCTGTTCCCTGATTTTAGGCCTCCTGATCAATTATTTATCACCTATTGTGTAAGTGGGTTAGGGTTAATTTTCACTCTATTGGAAGCGTATGTTATTTGTGTAATATGTATTTGTGTAAGTGAGTTAATGTGTCTGTTTTTATGTGTGTGGCCATCTAGTGTCCAAGTTAAATACTGTTCCCTGGTCTCTTTTCATAAATGGAAGTTATTAATAATAATTGTTGATATTCCTTAGGGGTGGGTCTTAGTTAATTAAAGGGGCTTGCAGCATAGTGGACAGTAGTGGAGTCCTAAGAAAAAGGAGGGAAACTGAAACAAGAACTTCTGTCCTATTTGATTAGGCTTCTTCCAAAGAATTTTGCATGTAGCTTGAAATCCGGCCAATGAGAGCACAGTCTTATTCCACCAATCCTGAAGCCCCAATGTCATGAAAGGAGTGCTCAGGGTATATAAAGGGGTCCTGTTCATTAACCAGAGTTCATATGCTAGATGGCTTCAGTCACAGGTCTCGGTTGGAAACCCGAGCCTAGGCTCTTCAGAACCTGGATTATATTATTACATGTACTTTAGCATCGCATGCTTGGATTCGACTGAGATATCAGAGACTACATAAGGAATAAACCCAGGTTGGGACAATTCAGTCACCTGGCTACACACTTTGCTGTGCTCGGTTAGCTTCCAACGCTTGTCACTATTCTTCTCTCGGTGGGTGACTGCCAAATTCAGAGTGCTGCTGGATTCGATTAAATGGACATGGAAGCCCCGAAGCACGAACATTCTATTCCCTGGTGAGCCAGCGGAAGGGTGAGACTCTGTTGCTTGATACATTATGTGTTTTGCTTAGTTATGTGTTATATGCCGTTAACTGTTGGGGATCCAATAAAGTCTTACTATTGTGGTTCCCTTACCCTGTGTTGTCTGAGTAGTGTTCTGCCCACGGTTAAGATATTCAGACGTTCAGTTGGGATGACCCTTTGTCTATGCTTTCTTTGTAAAAGTGACCATGCCAGTGGCTCTCCACACCATTATCCTTGATTGGTTTCCATGTACATTAGTGTATTTGCAACAAACCTGTCATCATAGGTGTGTAAAAATAAATAAATAATTTTAAAAATTTGCATAAGTTTCCCCCATATTTTTGATTCTGAGCGCAGATAAAGTCGACAGCTACGGACTGCCACCCCAGCTGCTGGGTTTCACCTTGGCTGTCAATCAAAAGTACAGTGGAGCCCTCTTTATTTTTAAATAAATTAAATAAATAATTTTAAAAAATGTGTGTGGGATCCACCCTATTTTTGATTTCCAGCTAAGGTAAAACCAGGCAGCTGGGGGCTGGTATTTTCAGCATGATGAGGCCCATATATATTGGACCCCCAAGGCAACAGAATATCAGCTTGCAGCCTTCCTAGAAATTGGCGCGTTTATTAGAATCACCAATCCCTGGCATTTTACTCGACTCTTCCTGATTCTAGGGGTGGTGGCAATCAGGGTAATAGAAGAGGTTAAAGACAGCTGAGTATTGACAGCTGTTATTAACCCCTTCTCCCCCGAGCCCATTTTTGCTTATTTTAGCCTTAATGCCCGAGCCATTTTTTGCAATTCTGACCAGTGTCCCTTTATGAGGTTATAACTCTGGAACGCTTCAACCGATCCTAGCGATTCTGAGATTGTTTTTTCGTGACATATTGGGCTTCATGTTAGTATTAAATTTAGGTCAATAATTTTTGCGTTTATTTGTGAAAAAATCAAAAATATGGCAAAAATTTTGAAAATTTCGAAATTTTCAAATTTTGAATTTTTTTTCTGCTAAACCAGAGAGTTATGTGACACAAAATTGTTGATAAATAATATTTCCCACATGTCTACTTTATATCAGCACAATTTTGGAAAAAAAAATTTTTTGGGGTAGGAAGTTATAAGGGTTCAAAGTTCATCAGCAATTTTTCATTTTTCCACCAAAATTTACAAAACCATTTTTTTTAGTGACCACATCACATTTGAAGTCCGTTTGAGGGGTGTACATGACAGAAAACACCCACAAGTTATACCATTCTAAAAACTGCACCCCTCAAGCTACTCAAAACTACATTCAAGAAGATTATTAACCCTTCAGGTGCTTCACAGGAACTAAAGCAAAGTGGAAACAAAAAATGGATATTTAAATTTTTCCAACAAAAATGTTCTTTTAGCCTCAAATCTTTCATTTTCACATGGGCAACAGCATAAAATGGATCCTAAAGTTTGTTGGGCAATTTCTCCTGAGTATATCGATACCTCATATGTGGTCATAAACAACTGTTTGGGCGCACAGCAGGGCTCAGAAGGGAAGGAGCGCAATTTGACTTTTGGAGCTAATTTTCCATTCAAAAAGTGAAATTGCGCTCCTTCCCTTCTGAGCCCTGCCGTGCGCCCAAAGAGTGGTTTATGACCACATATGAGGTATCGATGTACTCAGGAGAAATTGCCCAACAAATTTTAGGATGAACTTTATGCTGTTGGCCATTTGAAAATTTAAAAAATTAGGCTAAAACAAAATTTTTGTGAAAAAAAAAAGTACTTTTTAATTTTTACAGATCAATTTGTGAAGCACCTGGGGGTTCAATATGCCCACTACCCATCTAGATAAGTTCCCTGGGGTGTCTAGTTTCCAAAATGGGGTCACTTGTGGGGGAACTCCAATGTGTAGGCACACAGGGGCTCTCCAAACGCAACATGGTGTCCGCTAACAATTTGAATGGAAAATCAGGTCAACTTGTTAGCGGACACATGTCACGTTTGGAGAGCCCCTGTGTGCCTACACATTGGAGCTCCCCCACAAGTGACCCCATTTTGGAAACTAGACACCCCAGGGAACTTATCCTGATGG
This sequence comes from Allobates femoralis, assembly GCA_033576535.1. Taxonomy (NCBI): domain Eukaryota; kingdom Metazoa; phylum Chordata; class Amphibia; order Anura; family Aromobatidae; genus Allobates; species Allobates femoralis. Next base: position 54,405 of record JARQOC010000428.1, on the reverse strand, counting down.
GTTGTGAGCATATTGAACCCCCAGGTGCTTCACAAATTAATCCGTAAAAACGAAAAAGTACTTTTTTTCCACTTTTTTTTTTTTTTTCCATTTATTTGTGAAGCACCTGGGGGTTCAATATGCCCACTACCCATCTAGATAAGTTCCCTGGGGTGTCTAGTTTCCAAAATGGGGTCACTTGTGGGGGAATTCCAATGTGTAGGCACACAGGGGCTCTCCAAACGCAACATGGTATCCGCTAACAATTTGAATGGAAAATCAGGTCAACTTGTTAGCGGACACATGTCACGTTTGGAGAGCCCCTGTGTGCCTACACATTGGAGCTCCCCCACAAGTGACCCCATTTTGGAAACTAGACACCCCAGGGAACTTATCCTGATGGGTTGTGAGCATATTGAACCCCCAGGTGCTTCACAAATTAATCCGTAAAAACGAAAAAGTACTTTTTTTCCACTTTTTTTTTTTTTTCCCATTTATTTGTGAAGCACCTGGGGTTCAATATGCCCACTACCCCTCTAGATAAGTTCCCTGGGGTGTCTAGTTTCCAAAATGGGGTCACTTGTGGGGGAACTCCAATGTGTAGGCACACAGGGGCTCTCCAAACGCAACATGGTGTCCGCTAACAATTTGAATGGAAAATCAGGTCAACTTGTTAGCGGACACATGTCACGTTTGGAGAGCCCCTGTGTGCCTACACATTGGAGCTCCCCCACAAGTGACCCCATTTTGGAAACTAGACACCCCAGGGAACTTATCCTGATGGGTTGTGAGCATATTGAACCCCCAGGTGCTTCACAAATTAATCCGTAAAAACGAAAAAGTACTTTTTTTCCACTTTTTTTTTTTTTTCCCATTTATTCGTGAAGCACCTGGGGGTTCAATATGCCCACTACCCATCTAGATAAGTTCCCTGGGTGTCTAGTTTCCAAAATGGGGTCACTTGTGGGGGAACTCCAATGTGTAGGCACACAGGGGCTCTCCAAACGCAACATGGTGTCCGCTAACAATTTGAATGGAAAATCAGGTCAACTTGTTAGCGGACACATGTCACGTTTGGAGAGCCCCTGTGTGCCTACACATTGGAGCTCCCCCACAAGTGACCCCATTTTGGAAACTAGACACCCCAGGGAACTTATCCTGATGGGTTGTGAGCATATTGAACCCCCAGGTGCTTCACAAATTAATCCGTAAAAACGAAAAAGTACTTTTTTTCCACTTTTTTTTTTTTTTCCCATTTATTCGTGAAGCACCTGGGGGTTCAATATGCCCACTACCCTGGGGTGTCTAGTTTCCAAAATGGAGTCACTTGTGGGGGAGCTCCAATGTTAAGGCACACAGGGGCTCTCCAAACGCGACATGGTGTCCGCTAACAATTCCAATTGTTAGCAAACACCAGGTTGCGTATGGAGAGCCCCTGTTTGCCTACACATTGGAGTTCCCCCACAAGTGACCCCATACACATATAATCATATATAATCACACATATAATATAATTACACATATAATTACACAACTGTACCCAGCCTTTCAGAAGGACAGGTCACCGTGAGGCGAGGCCTGGCCTTTCTGCAGGAAGGGATTTGTTCTAGCACCGGAATAAGACCCCCAAAGCCATGGTAAAGACTAAGGGGGCACTTATCGTAGTGCATGTCAGGTTGGTGTGTTGTAGTGTACATCAGGGTGTGTGTCAGGTTGGTGTGTTGTAGTGTACATCAGGGTGTGTATGTCAGGTTGGTGTGTTGTAGTGTACATCAGGGTGTGTGTGTGTTTGTGTATGATGTTGTGGGTGCATGTCAGTCTGGGGTCGTGTGATAGATTTCGAAACATCCAAAGATACACAAACCTGGTTTGTCAGGGCACGTTTTACATTGGGTTTGGACGGTCGTTCTGTTCCCCCTTTGATGGCAGACCCGGCACCTTTTTCTTGGCCCCTTCTCTGCAAAATGTTGCCCTGGTACCACGCGGGAATATCGAGTTCCAGGAGTGCTGGGGCCCCCTTCATCTTCTACTCTTCGTCTTCCTCTTTCTTCTCTTGGTCTTCGTTCTCGTCCTCCTTCTTCTCTTGGTCTTCGTTCTCCTCCATTCAACAGGGCCTTGATCACCTTCACCTGGAACTCAAGAAAGGTGTTAGTGGTGTGACCTGCACATCGTGACAGCAAGTATGCATTATACATTGCCATTTGGACAATGTACACGGCCAGTTTTTTGTACCACTTCCTCGTTTTCCGCGTGGCCCTGTAGGGCTTGAGGACTTGATCAGAACGATCAACTCCTCCCATGTTCTTATTGTACCCCAGGACACATTCCGGTTTGTGGACCTGTCCTGGGGTACCTCTGGTGGTGGTGGCCCTGGTGCCGGGACCATGGATCGTGGTCAAGATAAAGACATCCCTTCGGTCTTTCAACTTGACCAGTACCATGTTGCCGCTACATTGAGCTCGGCTCTCACCTCTTGGGAGAGGCTGCTCAATTAGCGGCATAGGGAGATCCCTCTTGTTTCTGCGCACAGTACCGCAAGCGGCGGTAGTTCTGGCAGAGAGGGATCTGAAGAGCGGGACACTTGTATAAAAGTTATCAACGTATAGATGATAACCTTTATCAAGTAGTGGGTGGATCAAATCCCACACTATTTTCCCGCATACCCCCAGAGCAGGGGGACACTCTGGGGGCTCGATCCTCGAATCCTTCCCCTCATACACTCTAAAGTTGTGAGTGTACCCTGAGGTACTCTCACAAAGCTTGTAGAGCTTTATCCCATACCTGGCCCTCTTGCTGGGAATGTATTGGCGGAAACTAAGCCTACCTTTGTAAAGGACGAGGGATTCGTCCACACAAATTTCCCATTTGGGAACGTACACTTCAGCAAACTTGCTGCTGAAGTGGTCGATGACCGGTCGAATTTTGAACAATCTGTCAAAATTCGGGTCATTACGGGGAAGGCTGTCAGTGTTATCCCTAAAGTGGAGAAATTTATGGATGGCGTCGAATCTGTTTCGGGCCATCACTTCGCCGTACACTGGAGTTAGAAAAAACTTATCTGTACTCCAGCATTGGCGCATTTCTGGTCTGTTCACAATCCCCATATGAAGTATCAAACCCCAGTATTTCATAATTTCTCCAGAGTCCACAGGAGTCCAAGAAGAAAAGATGGAATCTGGGTTTTGGACCAGAAACTGTTGGGCGTACAGGTTCGTCTGCTCCACCATGAGCCTCACAAAGTCCTCGGAGAAAAAGACTTTGAAAAAGTCAATTTCCCTGAAGTTTGTGGCCTCAAACAGGATTCCTGATTGGGGAATAAAATCAGGAATCTGTGGAGTGTACCGATCAGGGACGGGGATCCACACAGGGGCCCTGGTGCTAGGTTGGGCATGCCTAGCACCAGGTGGAGGGTTACTCACTGACGGCTGTGGGTCTTCCTCCGACTCCTCTTCTCCAGGCTCAGACTCCTCTTCCTCGGACTCCTCTTCCTCTTCCTCTGGCTCCGGACGATCTCTTGTCCTCCGCCGTCTTCGTGGTGGTGGCGAGTCGGTGTCACTGCTGCAGATTTCACTGTCGGAGGAAGAATGTGAGGAATAGTGGAACGTGGGGTCCACTTCCTCACTGTCAGCATCGGAGGCAAGTATAGCATATGCCTCCTCAGCCGAGTACACCCTTTGTGACGTTGATGAGCGGGACGGGCGGGACGGGCGTGACATGTTGTATGTGCTGTGTGCGTGTGTAAAAAAAAAAAAAAAGTAAACTTTTTATTAGTGTGCGTGTATGTGAACGTTAACTGGTGTAACTTTCGGGACGACGGTCAGTCAGGGGCGGCGGACGACGACAGTCAGTCAGGGGCGGCGGACGACGACGGTCTGTCAGGGGCGGCGGACGACGACAGTCAGGGGCGGCGGACGACGACGGTCAGTCAGGGGCGGCGGACGATGACGACAGTCAGGGGCGGCGGACGACGGTCAGTCAGGGGCGGCGGACGACGACGACAGTCAGGGGCGGCGGACGACGGTCAGTCAGGGGCGCGGGACGACGACGGTCTGTCAGGGGCGGCGGACGACGACAGTCAGGGGCGGCGGACGACGACGGTCAGTCAGGGGCGGCGGACGACGGTCAGTCAGGGGCGGCGGACGACGACGACAGTCAGGGGCGGCGGACGACGGTCAGTCAGGGGCGGCGGACGACGACGGTCTGTCAGGGGCGGCGGACGACGACAGTCAGGGGCGGCGGACGACGACGACAGTCAGGGGCGGCGGACGACGGTCAGTCAGGGGCGGCGGACGACGACGGTCAGTCAGGGGCGGCGGACGACGACGGTCAGTCAGGGGCGGCGGACGACGACAGTCAGTCAGGGGCGGCGGACGACGACAGTCAGTCAGGGGCGGCGGACGACGACGGTCAGTCAGGGGCGGCGGACGACGACGGTCAGTCAGGGGCGGCGGACGACGACGGTCAGTCAGGGGCGGCGGACGACGACGGTCAGTCAGGGGCGGCGGACGACGACGGTCAGTCAGGGGCGGCGGACGACGACGGTCAGTCAGGGGCGGCGGACGACGACGGTCTGTCAGGGGCGGCGGACGACGACAGTCAGGGGCGGCGGACGACGACGGTCAGTCAGGGGCGGCGGACGACGACGACAGTCAGGGGCGGCGGACGACGGTCAGTCAGGGGCGGCGGACGACGACGGTCAGTCAGGGGCGGCGGACGACGACGGTCAGTCAGGGGCGGCGGACGACGACGGTCAGTCAGGGGCGGCGGACGACGACAGTCAGTCAGGGGCGGCGGACGACGACAGTCAGTCAGGGGCGGCGGACGACGACAGTCAGTCAGGGGCGGCGGACGACGACAGTCAGTCAGGGGCGGCGGACGACGACAGTCAGTCAGGGGCGGCGGACGACGACAGTCAGTCAGGGGCGGCGGACGACGACGGTCTGTCAGGGGCGGCGGACGACGACAGTCAGGGGCGGCGGACGACGACGGTCAGTCAGGGGCGGCGGACGACGACGACAGTCAGGGGCGGCGGACGACGGTCAGTCAGGGGCGGCGGACGACGACGGTCAGTCAGGGGCGGCGGACGACGACGGTCAGTCAGGGGCGGCGGACGACGACAGTCAGTCAGGGGCGGCGGACGACGACAGTCAGTCAGGGGCGGCGGACGACGACAGTCAGTCAGGGGCGGCGGACGACGACAGTCAGTCAGGGGCGGCGGACGACGACAGTCAGTCAGGGGCGGCGGACGACGACAGTCAGTCAGGGGCGGCGGACGACGACGGTCAGTCAGGGGCGGCGGACGACGACGGTCAGGGGGTCACTCGGGCCAGGCAGCGGTCGGTCAGGGGGTCACTCGGGCCAGGCAGCGGTCGGTCAGGGGGTCACTCGGCCAGGCAGCGGTCGGTCAGGGGGTCACTCGGGCCAGGCAGCGGTCGGTCAGGGGGTCACTCGGGCCAGGCAGCGGTCGGTCAGGGGGTCACTCGGGCCAGGCAGTGGTCGGTCAGGGGGTCACTCGGGCCAGGCAGCGGTCGGTCAGGGGGTCACTCGGGCCAGGCAGCGGTCGGTCAGGGGGTCACTCGGGCCAGGCAGCGGTCGGTCAGGGGGTCACTCGGGCCAGGCAGCGGTCGGTCAGGGGGTCACTCGGGCCAGGCAGCGGTCGGTCAGGGGGTCACTCGGGCCAGGCAGCGGTCGGTCAGGGGTCACTCGGGCCAGGCAGCGGTCGGTCAGGGGGTCAACACCGAGCAGACCGGACCGGTGAGAACGAGCTCTGGGGAGGGGGGAGAGAGCAAACTCAGGGGAGGGGGGGAGAGAGCAAACTCAGGGGAGGGGGGGAGAGCAAACTCAGGGAAGGGGGGGGGAGAAGACAAAAGGGGAGGGGGGGGGAGAGAGGACAATGGGGAAGGGGGAGGGGGAGAGGACACCAGGGGAGGAGGAGAGGGAGCGGATCACAGCAGCGGGGTACTTACAATCAACAGCAGCAGCGGCGGTGGCAGCAGCGGCGGCGGCGGCGGCGATCGGCGGTGGCAGCAGCGGCGGCGGCGATCGGCGGCGATCGGCGGCGGGGGGGCTCACACCACGTGGGCACGGTCGGTGGCAGCGGAGGGCTGCAGGGGTGCACGCTCATCAGCGTCCACCGACAGAGTGGAGCTGATGAGCTCGGTGGCCATATTGTGAACATCCCCCTGCACATCTGATTGGAGGGCTTGCATCACATGGATGCTAGCCCCCAATCAGATCGGGGGGGGGGGGCACACACACCTCACAGTGCCCCAGCCAATGCCTGATGCTTTGAGCATCAGGCTATGGCCATAATGAAAACATTACACCAATTTCTATTGGTGTAATGTTTCAATCATCACTATTGACTAGTTGTCACTTAACTAGCCAATCGGAGGGCTCCTAGCCACGGGGGGGGAAATCCCCTCCCGTGGGGTCATCTAGAGGTTGTCCCCTATCTGCGGCTCTATTAACCCTTTCGTGAACCCGGTTAATAGAGCCGCAGCAAGGGGGAAACCGCGATGACGCAGCGTATGCGCCATCGGGCGGGAACGGTGATGTTTCCATGGCGCATACGCTGCGCGCCCGGGCGGGAAGGGGTTAAGCCCCAGATTGGTAATGTTCAGACTTCTATGAGACCTGCACATTATCAAACCTGTGAAATAGTTAAAAATCACACACAGAAAAATCCTTTATTTCAAATAAAACACACAGACAACCCCTTTTCACCCATTTATTAACCCAAATATACCCCTTCGATAACTGCAGCGATGTCCAGCAAAGCACATTGACACTGCATCATGTGGTGAGCAGAGATGTTAGCGCTGCCTGCAGACACTATAAGACTGAGCCGTGGCTGTGTCTCAGATGAACTCTCTGACATCACCGTTAACACATATATGTGTACTAATAAAAATAAAATGAGCAGGAAGATGAATGTGGAGGTAAATATCAGGGCCAAGTTTCATTTGCAGGAAGGTATGGAAAAACAGGATCCTGGAGGAATGTTTAGCAGTCTTTCATGACACTATAAGACGCTTGGTGGTGGTCCCAATAACATTTGACATCACGTTAACACTATTGTGTATATAAAATAAAATACAGAATTGAATGTGGAGGTAACACTATACCAGTTTATTTAAGATATGTGGTAAAATCGATCTTGGGTGAAGTAATATTTAATAATAATAGACTGAAATTGAGATGGACCAAACTAATGCCAGCTGATAAATTCATTGATACAGATGCATACCAAAGGGGTAACCATAATTCTAATGGTAAAGCCATGTTGTGGTACCAATTAAAAAACGCCAATGAAGAAACACTAATACCATTGAATTCTTAGATGTCCATCAATTCTAAGGTTGAAGTACCTGTATGGCCAATCTATGGAACTGAAGATGTTGATACCTTTAATGGCAATGAAAAGTGAACAAGCAAATTTCCGGACACTTATCAGCCTGACAAAGGGGCCTAAGTGTCCTGAAAGCTTACTATGCTTACCATCTTTTCAGTTGGCCATTAAAAGGTATCAACCACTGAGGACTCTCAGATTCCAATATATTTTTCCATCAATTCTAAATGATTTGAGAGAGGTAGAAGGCTCGCTCTACTGGACTGAGTCCAACCAGATGGGCACGGCTTTTCTCAAGTGTATTGAGTGAGCCAGTGACCATCTAATCAGATTCTGGCCAGGTTATACATATTGCATACTCGTGGTCACATAACCGCCGTTCCCAGCTCTGACACCGGAGAATCCTCACAGTGCACAGTGAGTGCGATGTGAGGATTCATAAGTCTGCAGACACACAGACTGATACACAGAGGGACTGCAGACTTGTCATTACAGACCGGACAACCTCTTCAAGTCATGGTAAGGCCCAGTTACACACACAGATAATTGTGCAGAGATTGTTTGCAGATCTCTGGTTGCAGTGAAATTATGGACACATTGCTCCATTTGTACATGGACATAAACACCAAAGCAAAATGCAAATCCGGGTGAGGAGCTGTGTTCCATGGCATGTTTTCATGTTGTTACTTTTATTATATAGTATTTATCTTGTATTTTTACAGTTTTCATGACTTTTCACAGCCGCAGCTCGTCTCTGCAGACCTCTATCTTATTCGCTTTTCTGCCGCAAATTTTGACAAGGTGCCGATAAAATTAAGTGTCAATATAATTGTCACACGCTTAGTTTGCGCTGACATTGCTGGATACTGCTGTATGTGTTGTTTTCCTCTAAGGGCTGCTTGAGGGTTTGGTGGAAGGTCCTGACTCCTGTGTTGTGCTCCAGAGCTGCATTCACTATTATGTTCAGCAGCTGGTTGAGTGGTTGAAGTGTGACTCACCTGGAATCCCCTCCCCTTGGCTTTAAATAGCTTTCCCTCTCCTCTGTCAGACGACGTTTATAGAGTTAGTTGGGTTTTGGTCATTGAGCTGAGAAGAAGTCTTGCTGCTGTGCTGAAGCCTCTCCTGGTGTTCTATTGCCGTGAGAGAAGCTGTGATCCCTGACCTGTGGGTGGAGGTAGGGGCCCTCAGCCTAGGGCTAATCAGGAGTTTAGGGTACAGGGTGGTGGCTCGGAACTCCTCACCATCAGAGGTACCTCCGAGATCAGGGAAAGCCAGGGACCCCAGCATCAGGGTCAGATTAGACTCTCCTGACCCCCTTTGCCCATCACACCATCAAGTTACCTGATTCCCTCACCTCCCAAGCATGACAATAATGTCCTGAATAAAAATATTTGCTGAACACTACGTTGCTGAATAAATAATTGCTCCTCACTGTATTACCTGAACAGAATATGATGCACACAGTGTCTCTCTTATGGTACGTATTTTCTAAACTATTTCCTCTTCTGATTGCCCACTACATTGTGTCCCCATACACTGTCCAGTGTTTATACTGTTCCCTCTCATCACACTCCTCCTGATTATATTGTCATACCCTTACTGTGGCCTCATTCTGTCTCCCCATGTAGCCCCTTCCACATATTGCCCTCTCCAACGCTACCCAGTCATGTCTGCATCTATCCAACCCTACCCCACACTACCCAGTCACTATTTTGTGCCACTTCACATTTTTCTCATCACATATTCTCTCCTCACTACCGATGTATTCATTACTCTGTTGCACCTCATACTATGTCAGCACCCATCCCACCTCTCATTATACTGTGGTCACACCCATCCCCTCACACTCCTCATACTGTGTCCACACCCATTCCCCACTACTCCCCATACTGTGTCCGCACCCATCCCCCTCTCACTTTTCATGCTGTGTCTATTCCCATCCTCCCTCAGTTCCTATGCAATGTGTGCACCCATCTACACCTCACTACTCATATTGTGTCTGCACATATCCCATACTGCATCCTCAAATTTAGACCATGGTTCACCTTACTCCACTTACTTCCCCTTCACTTGCCCTCTATAAGCACCCCCTTCCCTTACTGTGCATGCACCTGACTCGCCCCGAGAGGGGACCGCAGGGTACTCGGAACCAGGCTCTCTCGACTTCGGTGTGGCTGCGGGATGTCACAGTGGCGTGACTCGGTCCGTGATCCCCTCATCAGGTGATCAGCTAAAAAGTGGTGGAAATTAAAAAATGGATGAAAGAAAAATATTAAAAATAAAATAAGAGAGAGTTTTTGTGTCGTGATGTCACCCATGGAATGCGGCCAGTATAGCCACTGCTGCAGTCGGGACCTCAGGATAATGGGAGTAGCAGCTGGGATGTTTTAGCTCTCCACGGGAAAAGCAGGTCACCAGGGCAACCGTAGAGTCTATGGAAGTGATGGATTCGTTGGGGGTGCAGGGATGCCAGCAGAGTCGGCCTGGCTGAGCGGCGAAGATCAGAGTCAATCTCAGACCAGCTCCTGCTGCCGGCTAGGCGATTCAGTCTACCTCTCCTCAGGTGCAGAAATAACAGTCTCGCACAGCGCTGAGCTTCAATCAGGAGGCCGCTGCACTTTAGCACAGGCAACTTCGACCTACACTAGCTCCTCAGTTGTGGTTCGCCACAGCTGGTATCTGTCTGTCACCTAGGTGTTTATGTGTTGTACTAAAATATTTAATTACTGCTTCATGTATTTATATAGTCTTTGCTTTTTGGAATAAATTTGCATATAGTAATACTTTTCCTGGATTCTTTTTCACTCACAACATTCACCACCGGAGATCTAAGGGGGGTGGTATGTGTGTGGATTTTTAGGTTTATATATTGGTAATCAAGTAGGACCTCCAGTCCGATTTTTTTAGGATATAGCATAATTATGAAAGTTACATTTGATACCAGTGTTGCTGCCAAGGTGAAAATAAGATTCTTTGGGTGTAGACAAAAGTCGCAGGAGAGTGCACGGGACTTTGCATTGAATCTACAGGAAGCGCTCAGGGCATTAAAACAGACAGACCCTACTCTGGTGCAAGAAGAGAATAAATTGTTGATTGACCAGTTTACTGATGGACTTATATCCCCTGGTCATAGAGTGCAGCTGCGCATGATAGCTATACAGGGCCCTGATCAGGACTTTGTGCAGTTTAAGGACAGAGCTATCTACATATTGCAGGGAGAAGCACCCCGTGACCAAGAGCCTGCACCGCGCCTGGCCATCACCTATCATCAGCAGGGGGCTCAGGATGCACAGGCCACGGCAGGAGCCATTGCCCAGACCATGGGTCTATCACCAATAAGGCTCTAAACTTAAAAATCAAAACCCTGCCTAAGAGCGTAACTGAGATGGCAAAGGCTATGAAAAAGCTGCAAGGATCCAAGCTGGTGGAGAAGATCGAGTTCACTTCCAGCAGAGATGACGTCCCATGGATGTGACAGAGGAGGTACCCAACAGCCAGAGGATGAGCCAGCAATCGGTATGAACCTTCCGGACAGCCCATCTGCTGCCGCTGCGACATGCCAGGTCATCTTGCCAGAGAGTGTACTTTAAACGAGAAAACCCTGGGGCCGCCCCTCAGGAATAAGCCCACCAAACTGGCTTAACAGGTATGTGGGAGGACGCCCACTCCTGCATGTCATACTATATGGCATCGCCATGAACGTTTTGCTGGATACTGGTTCACAGGTGACATCAATACGTATATACTTTTTAACTGGTACTGGGCAGACTGACATTCTACATGGCCCAGTTGGTGACTTTATTATAGTAGCAAGTAACAGCAAACCTGTGCCACAGATTAAAGAAGTAACCATATAGGTGGGGTGGGTGGAACTGAAGAACCAAGGGTTGATAATAGCTGATGTTGATCACCATGAACATAATCCAATGATCATTTTAGGTACTAATGTAATAGGAAATTGTCTTGCAGAGATTATTATCTTGTTATAGCAGATTACCGAGACTGCCAACAGTGGACAGCAATGAGTCCTGCGGAAAGGAATAAAAGCACTAATGCTGAGACAGCAGGTGGAGTTGTCCGGAGGAAAAATTGGCAGTGTAAGAGTAAGTGATCTGGTACCTATTGCAATACCCCCCAAAAGTGAAATGTTGGTCTGTAAGTCAGCAATAGGCCTTGATGGGCAGGATTACCAAGCCCTGGTAGAGCCCGTGTAGACAGTAGGCCCACTGTCCTGACAGCCAGAGGGGTAGTTGATGTACGCAGGGGAGGGTACCAGTACGCATCTTGAATTCTGGTGAAGAAGAGGTCACACTGCCGAAGTATGCTACTATTGCTAAATTGTATACTGTCAATACCCACTCCATCCAGGCAGTAGAACCCTTGAACCCATCTAAACAGGTGGAGGGCTTTGGCTCTGAGGGAAAGCCAGAGGTTTGGTGCCAGAAGTTGCATGTAGGTACCAATTATACACCTTCCCATCAAAAGCATGGTGTATACAGGGTAGTAAGAGAATATGAACAAGTCTTCAGTAAACATCTTTTAGACTTTGGGCAGGTAAAAGGGGTTGAACATCACATATCTACAGGAGATCATCCGCCTATAAAAAAGGGGTATAGGCCGGTACCGCCAGCTCACTATCAATGAGCCAAAGACATGTTACAGGAAATGAAGAAGGCTGGGGTGATAAGAGATAGTTGTAGCACCTGGCAGCTCCTCTATTCCTGGTTAGAAAGAAGGATGGTACAATGATGTGTGTAGACTACAGGCAGTTCAACTGCATCACACACAAGGATGCATACCCATTGCCTTGAATTGAAGAATCACTAGCTGCATTACAAACTGCTAACTATTTTTCCACTTTAGATCTTACAGTGGGTATTGGCAGGTTTCTGTAGCAGAGGCAGACTGAGAGAAGACAGTTTTTACCATGCCGATGGGCCTCTGTGAGTACAACTGTATGCCGTTTGGACTCTGTAACGCACCGGGAACATTCCAGAGGCTGATGGAGTGCTGCCTGAGGCTTAAGAATTTTGAAACTGTCTTATTGTACCTGGATCATGTCATGTCTACTCCAAGACATATGGAGAACATCTGGAGCACTTGGCAGAAGTGTTTGAAGCCTTGACCGGCTATGGCATGAAAGTGAAGCCATCCAAGTGTCGCCTGCTGAAACCAAAGGTACAGTACCTTGGTTATGTTGTGAGCTCTGAAGGTGTAGCACTAGAACCTGAGAAAGTAACAGTCATTAGGGACTGGCCAAGACCCACCAGTGTCAAAGAGGTGAGGCAGTTTCTGGGGCAAATATGTTCTTTATACCCCCATTTTGGCTTGATATGGGTGAGTGTGTTACTTGAAGGTCTCATTAAGCACTTTATGGCTCAAGGGGGTTTTGCAGGGGTGGATTAAGGGTAGCCAGGGCCCGGGGCTGTTCAGACTCTGTGGGCCCCCCCCCCCCCGGGTCATGTGATGGGGGTCATGTGACGGGGTCACGGGGGTCATGTGACGGGGTCATGTGACGTGGTCGCGGGAGTCATGTGACGGAGGTTATCATATACCTGAAATAGATTATTCCAGAAAAATAGTTGCTGAGTGAAACTCTATCCTGTCAAACATCCATTGATCCTAGTCAATTTACCCTTCAGTTAGGAGGAAAAAAAAAAACACTTTAAGCCATAGTATTGAGCAGTCCATGAGAAGGAGGCCATTATGCCCTGACTGCCCCTGTACTCAGAATAAATAACTTATAAATATCTCGAACAGTGTGCCCCCTGTATGATAATCACCTGTTACTGGTCCAATGGACTTGCTTGCAGATTGGTCCATCCCGCCTCCTCGCGGTCCGACAGCGTCTTCTTCTGAATGATGTAGATAACTCCTCCTGCCACCTGCGTTATCCACGTGACCACGTCCAATTTTTCCATTGCCTATGCTACGCCCATACCTCTCCGGCTTGTGCAGGTGCAATGTGCTCCATCATGGGATTATCCTACAAGTTTAAACTCTCAGTGATGTCACCATACATTACTTGCAGAAGACTGGGAGCCTGGAGCCATGTGCAGAGACCCCTGCGATTCGCGCATGAGTAGATGAGTTTTACATTGTAGCTGCAGTAGGGCAGAGCACGGTGCGTTTGCGCAAGCTGGAGAGGCATCTGCACAGATGTGAGATGGGAAAGTGAGACGTGGATAACGAAGGCGTGATCCATATCATTCAGAAGAAGAGGCTGTCAGACGGCGAGGAGAGGCTGAATGGACCAATCTGCAAGCAAGAATTTTGGACTGGTAATAGGTTAGAATACAGGGTGCTAGATTTTTATAAGTTATTTATTCTGTGTACAGAAGCATTCAGGGCACAATAGCCGCCTTCTTATAATGCAGCATCAGCGTGTGCACGAGGCCTTACAAATACTGAGGTAAAAACTCACCAAATACTCAGTGCGTGCACAAGGCCTTACAGATACTGAGGTAAAAATTCACCAAATACTCAGCGTGTGCACAAGGCCTTACAGATACTGAGGTAAAAACTCACCAAATACTCAGCGTGTGCACGAGGCCTTACAGATACTGAGGTAAAAATTCACCAAATACTCAGCGTGTGCACAAGGCCTTACAGATACTGAGGTAAAAAACTCACCAAATACACAGCGTGTGCACAAGGCCTTACGGATACTGAGGTAAAAACCCACCAAATACTCAGCGTGTGCACGAGGCCTTACAAATACTGAGGTAACAACTCACCAAATACTCAGTGCGTGCACAAGGCCTTACAGATACTGAGGTAAAAATTCACCAAATACTCAGCGTGTGCACAAGGCCTTACAGATACTGAGGTAAAAACTCACCAAATACTCAGCGTGTGCACAAGGCCTTACAGATACTGAGGTGAAAATTCACCAAATACTCAGCGTGTGCACAAGGCCTTACAGATACTGAGGTAAAAACTCACCAAATACTCAGCGTGTGCACGAGGCCTTACGGATACTGAGGTAAAAACCCACCAAATACTCAGCGTGTGCAATAGGCTTTACAGATACTGAGGAAAAAACTGACCAAATACTCAGCGTGTGCACGAGGCCTTACAAATACTGAGGTAAAAACTCACCAAATACTCAGCGTGTGCACGAGGCCTTACAAATACTGAGGTAAAAACTCACAAAATACACAATGTGCGCACCCACTACCCCTCCACCTTGGATAGACATGTGAAATACCTCTACATGTTGTATGTGCCCCTCTATGTGGATATTTTTCTTGAATCATGAATGCATGGACTCCATACGTACATGATCCAAGCAAGATAGCCACTTATTAGAGGGGCACATGATACACCATGTATAGCCATTTCACATGTTTCTGTATTATCCAAGATGGTGGGGCACACCACTCCAGTGATTAAGGGGCCTTTCACATCAGCTGTTTTGCTGATGTGCGGCCGATTCGGCAGGTGGCGCCGGATCAGCCGCCTAATGGCCGACTTGCGGTCCAGATGCGGCAAGCCCTATGCATTGTCTATGGGGCTTGCGGTCCGGTGCGGCAAGTGCGGTTCTGCCGTGTGCGGCAGATTCGACACTTGCGGCCGCGAAAAAAAAAACACCACTTGTAGAGTTTTTTTTTCGCGGCCACAAGTGCCTGATCTGCCGCACTCAGCAGAACTGCACTTGTGATAGACAATGCATGGGGCTTGCCGCATCTGGGCCGCAAGTCGGCTGTTAGGCGGACGATCCGGCACATGCGGCGCCACCTGCTGGAACGGCCCAAACATCAGCTAAACACTGATGTGAAAGCAGCGTTCGTTAGGCCCCTTTCACATCACTGTATCTTTCAAATTGCGTCAGATCCAGCAGATTTACCACATTTGCTGCCTAACAGCCGTTGCGACGATGGATGACAACGCGCTCAGCGGCGTTTTTTTTTCCACCGCCGCAAATGCCGGACGTGCCGCACCCAGCAGAACCGCACTTGCCGCACCAAACCGCAAGCCCCATAAACAATGCATGGGGCTTGCCGCAAGTGTGCCGCAAGTGCGGCCGTTAGTCGGCAGATGCGGTAAATCTGCCGGATCTGCCACAATCTGAAAAAAAAAAGATGTGAAAGGGGCCTTAGTACACAAATCATTTAATTACTGCTTACATTCTTTCTTTACACTGACTGAGTCCTCCCTGCCATGCAGCAGCCACCAGGTCTGGCTGGGAGTGCACACACAGAGCACAGCCACAGGCAGCAGCTGCAGCAGCAGGGCAGGAGTCAGGAGTGGACATATCACTCACCTCTCTGTCACACAGGCACGTCCTCTCTGTGCTCTGTGTCGGCATTAGGTGACGGTCAATCTCCTCAGACTCCCTCTCTTCATGCAGGCGGCGACCCAGGAGGTGGTGGACGGCCGTCGGCGGGTGAGACACAGACTCAGTCAGGAGGACGGAGGAGTCTGCTCAGCCTCAGTCGAGATCAGCTGCCTGCCTGGGTCTGGGTCCTCCTAGAATAGGAGGATTCAGCAAAGCCCGGTCAGGCCCGGCAGAATCAGCATAGCAGGGCGGACAGCGGCAGCCGGGACTCGGGAGAACAATGCTGCCAGCAGAGGCCGCTGGGACTATAGGAGTGGGAGCAACATCCGCAGGCAGCTACCACCGGTACGCACACCTTGTAAGCACACAGCTCCACATGCTCCATACATACATGGCTCCGCTCCGTACACCTAGTACACACTCAACTCTGCTCCATACACCTCGTACACATGGCTCAGCTCCGTACACCTCGTACACACTTGGCTTTGCTCTGTACACCTTGTACGCATACGGCTCTGCTCCATACACCTCATACACACTCGGCTTCGCTCCGTACACCTCTTACGCACTCGGCTCTGCTCTGAACACCTCGTACACGCTCGGCTCCATACACATGCGGCTCCGCTCCATACACCTAGTACACACGCGGCTCCGCTCCATACACCTCGTACACACGCGGCTCCGCTCCATACACCTTGTACACATGCGGCTCGGCTCCGTACACCCTGTACACAATCGGCTCAGCTCCATACATCTCGTACACATGCGGCTCTGCTCTGTGCACCTCGTACACACACGGCTCCGCTCCATACACCTTGTACACACATGGCTCCGCTCCATACACCTCGTACACATGCGGTTCTGCTCCGTACACACTCGTACACACTCGGCTCTGCTCCGTACACCTCGTACACACTCGGCTCTGCTCTGTGCACCTCATACACACACGGCTCCGCTCCGTTCACCTTGTACACACTCGGCTCCGCTCCATACACCTCGTACACATGCGGCTTGGCTCTGTACACCTCGTACACACGCGGCTCTGCTCCGTACACCTCGTACACACGCGGCTCTGCTCCATACACCTTGTACACACTCGGCTCCGCTCCATACACCTCGTACACATGCGGCTTGGCTCTGTACACCTCGTACACATGCGGCTTGGCTCTGTACACCTCGTACACACGCGGCTCTGCTCCATACACCCTGTACACACTCGGCTCCGCTCCATACACCTCGTACACACGTGGCTCCGCTCCGTACACCTCGTACACACGTGGCTCCGCTCCGTACACCTTGTACACGCGGCTCTGCTTCGTACACACTCAGCTCTGCTCCGTACATCTCATACACATGCGGCTCCGCTCCATACACCTCGTACACACTCGGCTCCGCTCCATACACCTCGTACACACATGGCTCCACTCCGTACACCTCGTACACACGTGGCTCCGCTCCGTACACCTTGTACACGCGGCTCTGCTTCGTACACACTCAGCTCTGCTCCGTACATCTCATACACATGCGGCTCCGCTCCATACACCTCATACACACACAGCTCCGCTCCATACACCTCGTACACACACGGCTCCGCTCCATACACCTCGTACACATGTGGCTCCGCTCCATACACCTCATACACACATGGCTCCGCTCCGTACACCTCGTACACACGCGTCTCTGCTTCGTACACACTCAGCTCTGCTCCGTACATCTCATACACATGCGGCTCCGCTCCATACACCTAGTTACACAAGCGGCTCTGCTCCATACACCACGTACACACACGGTTCCGCTCCATACACCTCGTACACACTCAGCTCCACTCTATACACCTCGTACACACACGGCTCCACTCCATACACCTCGTACACACTCAGCTCCACTCTATACACCTCGTACACACACGGCTCCGCTCCATACACCTAGTACACACTCGGCTCTGCTACATCCACACTGTAAATCTCCTGACCCCTGTGTGGGGGCCTCACAGGACACACAGGGGGCCTCACAGGACACCCAGGGGGGCCACACAGCACACACAGGGGGGCCACACAGCACACACAGGGGGGCCACACAGCACACACAGGGGGGCCACACAGCACACACAGGGGGGCCACACAGCACACACAGGGGGGCCACACAGCACACACAGGGGGGCCACACAGCACACACAGGGGGGCCACACAGCACACACAGGGGGGCCACACAGCACACACAGGGGGCCACACAGCACACACAGGGGGGCCACACAGCACACACAGGGGGCTACACAGCACACACAGAGGGTAACACAGCACACACAAGGGGCCTCACAGCACACACACGGGGCCACACAAGACAGACAGGAAGCCACACAGGGGCCTTGCAGGACAGACAGGAGGCCACATAGCACACACAGGGGGCCATACAGCACACACAGAGGGTAACACAGCACACACAGGGGGCCTCACAGCACACACACGGGGCCACACAAGACAGACAGGAAGCCACACAGGGGGCCTCACAGCACACACACGGGGCCACACAAGACAGACAGGAAGCCACACAGGGGGCCTCACAGGACACACAGGGGGCCTCACAGGACACACAGGGGCCTCGCAGGACAGACAGGGGGCCTCGCAGGACAGACAGGAGGCCACATAGCACACACAGGGGGCCATACAGCACACACAGGGGGACACACAGCACACACAGGGGGCCTCACAGGACTCACAGGGGGCCACACAGGGGACCACACAGGAGGCCACACAGGGGACCACACAGGAGGCCACACAGGACAGACAGGAGGCCACATAGGGGGCCTCGCAGGGCACACAGGGGGCCCGCCGTCATGCTCTGACAGCCCGGAAGCCGCAGGGAGATGAGCACCGCGCGCGGCACTCATTTCCCGCCGGCACAGAGCTGAAGTGCCCCGGGGCCTCACAGGACACACAGGGGGCCACACAAGACAGATAGGAGGACACACAGGGGACCTCACAGGACACACAGGGGGCCTCACAGCACACAGGGGGCCACACAGCACACACAGGGGGCCACACAGCACACACAGGTGGGCCACACATAACTTTCATCTCATCCTCTCCTTCACCTTATCCAGCACCATGACATCCAGCACAGTGGAGGACGGCATAACGAGGAGCTGATCATGTGATCCCTGACTCCTCCCCTCTATGACATCATCACAGGTCCTGTAAGCACAGGTCTTTCATCCTGTACGGCTCTACAGGTGGGCTCACACTGCTGGGGGGGGGGTGTAAGTGTAACGCGGCGGCGGCCGGGACTGTAGGAGAGAGCGGCATCAGCAGGGAGTCATAACACCACCGGGCGCCCTGCAGATGCCGCCCCTCAACTAGTAGGGCTCGTCACCTCATGGACGCTGCAGCCCTGCGTGCACAGTGCTGTGTGATGGCGCCGTGGCGGATTATAATGGGGCAATTTATCCCCTGGGCTGCGGGCCCCTAGACACCATTGGGCCCGGGGCAAAAGCCCATATTGACCTCATTATAATCCGCCACTGGGGTTTTGGCACTATTATTGGGTATATGCTAAACTGATTGCATGGTATTTAGAAGTGCTAACCTTTTTGTCTATTTATATTATTGTGATGACCCTCTTGTATACACTTTACAGGAAAATCCCCGTGTTCACCCAGTTTATGGGTTAGTATACAGTACTGTCTGCCCTCACAGTATTGTTGTTCTTGGTTCCTATGATAGTATGTTATGGTCTGGTCTGTTGCATGTTCATCTAGTGTTAGTAAATATTTTACGCACTTGCACTTAGTAGATGAATCATTATTTTATGGGCTAGAAAAGAGTATGCATTAGGCTCCTGTTCTCATCTTATATATACCGGCAGTTTGTCCCTCACTTTTTGGATGTGACCAGACCCCTCACTGCCCTGACTCAAAAAGGATCTGATCCTGAGGAATGGACCCCAAAGATGGAGTCTTCCTTACAGATCCCTCAAACAAGCCTTCTCTACTGCTCCTGCTCTTCATAGGCCAATGGTGAATAAACAGTTCTTTGTGGAGGTGGACGCTTCCTCTTCTGGGGCCAGAGCTGTACTCTCGCAGATGCTTCCCTCCGGAAGAATGGTGACCTGTGTTCTTCTCCAAGGCATTCTCACCCTGTGAGTGCAATTATTCCATTGGCGACAGAGAGTTGTTGGCCGTCAAGTAAGCATTGGATGAGTGGCGCTACCTCCTGGACGGGGTGGTTCATCCAGTGGTGATCTACACTGATCATAAGAATCTGTCCTACCTGCAGTTTGCTCAGAGACTCAATCCACGTCATCAGTTCTCTGTTCTTCGCTCGGTTCGACTTCCGCCTCCATTTCCACCTGGCCGAGAAGAACATCCAGGCAGATGCGTTATCCAGGTCCTTCATCCCTGATGATCAAGAGGAGGAGCCACGTTTCATCATTGATCCATCTAAGATGGTCACGGTAGCACCGGTCCAGCTGATGCAGTCACCTCCGGGTAAGACGTTTGTTCCCGTTCCTGACAGGAGACGTGTTCTTCAGTGGGGTCATTCGTCTAAGCTAGCTGGCCATGCGGGCCTGACAAAAACCCTGCAGCTAATTTCACAGCATTATTGTTGGCCCAAGATGTGCCAGGAGATCACCGAGTTTGTCTCTACCTGCCCCTCATGTGCCTGTAATAAGACACCCAAGAGGTTACCCGCAGGCCATCTTCTGCCTCTATTAGTACAGTCTGTGCTATGGAAGCACATCGCCATGGATTTTATTATCGACCTACGGGTGTCCTCTGGTTGTACTGTAATATAGGTCATGGTAGACTGATTCTCCAAGATGGGTTATTTCGTTCCTTTGTCTGATCTACCCTCTGCTCCCAAGCTGGCGGAGTTTTTTGTTCAGCATATTCTCTATCTTCATGGTCTACCTCTACATATTGTGTCTGACAGGGGAGTACAGTTCGTGTTCCGGTTCTGGAGTTCTCTCTGCAAGCAGTTGGTTGTCTCTCTGGATTTCTCCTCGGCTTATCATCCACAATCCACTGGTCAAGTGGAGCGGGTGAATCAAGTATTGACCCACTACCTGAGTCACTTTGTCATCGCACACCATGACGACTGGATAGCCCTATTGCCTTGGGCGGAGTTTCTCCTATAACAACCATGTTGGTGTCCTCTTCTAACACACCATTCTTTATCATGTATGGGTACCACTCTAGGATCCCAACTCCCTTGGACATCACGACCAACAACCCAGCAGCCGAGAGGCTGGCTAGAGACTTCACTATAATCTGGTCCGAGGCAAAGGCATTCCTGGAATGGGCATCCAGGCGGATGGAGAACCACTCCCACAAGAGACAATTATACCCACCTCCGTTACAGCCTGGGTACAAGGTGTGGCTCCCCTCAAGGTTCATCCGCCTCAAGGTTCCTTCCTACAAGTTTGCTCCTCAGTACATCTGTCCCTTTGAGGTACTCCAAAGGATCAACGAGGTATGCTACCAGCTAAAGTTGCCACCATCCTTGCGGATCCACAATTCCTTTTTACTTGTATGCCTCCCTTCTTAAACCAGTGGTTCTTGGCCATTTCTCCCGGGATTCTGCTGCTTGTCCTCCTCCCGCCTCGGCCAGTGATGTTTGAGATCAAGGCCATTCTGAATGTCAAGCAGAGAGGAAACAACGCTGTATTTGGTCAACTGCAAAGGGTTCAGTTCGGAGGAACAGTCTTGGGAACCAAAGGAGAATATCAATGCTCCTTGTCTTATGCAGAAGTTTCTTGCCGGCTTGAGACTGGGGGACATAAGGGAGGGGGTACTGTAACCCTGCTGCTGGCGGAACCCTCCGTCGGGGTGCAGGAAGATCAGGTCCCATCTGGCCGCCAGTATCCTTCTGTGCTCCGCAAGTATACTTACCAGGTCCGCGCTCCCACAACGTCCTCTCCAGCTGCAGCATCTCCTTGGCGCTTCTCCCCCGCCTCCTCGCTTCTTGATTGAGCGGGGAACATGCATAGTGTGCGCGTGTGCCGCACATATTAAATTTAAATGGCCAGTGCATTCTTTTTCTGACACTACCTCTCAGCCAATTGCAGAGAGGCTGGTGAGTTCGTAAGGCTCTCACTTCCTATGGGAGATGCCTGGGCAACTTCATTGTTAGTGTAGTTGCCAGCTCAGGTCCCTAAGAAGTGCTTGCATGTTCTTGTGTCTTTGACTGTGTAACACATTGTCTGCTTGCTTTCAGTGCTGGATCCCTACTCCTGCCTAACTCACCCGCAGACCCATGCTGTTCAACGCCTGTGCCTGGCAACCACCCAGATCCTTCCTGCAACTTCAAGTCACATCCTAGCCTTTCCTCTGGTTCCTTGGTTACTGTGTCCTGTTCCGCCTTGGGTCGGACCCACAGGTTTGCTAGTTCATTGGATCCTCTCTGGCTGAGCTAGGACAATCACTGTTCAATGGGCTTCTGCTTCTAGCTGCTCTCTTAGGGGAACCCCGATGCTCTGGCCCTGTAAACTACCCTTGGTAATCCTTTCCTATTTTTGTCAATAAACCCTGTTCATTTATCTTACGTCCTTGTCTGGCTCGTTTCTGGTATCAGCCTTCGCGGTATATCCTATGGTCCAGTGGGTTCACCATTCAGCTACGCATGTGGTGGCATGGCAGGTTGTTTAGCCAGATGCTGCGAACTTCTGCAAGTTGGCCCAACAGCCTCGTCTGGGGATCCTGATAGACAGTAACAGGTGTCTCCCACCAATCACCCTGAGGATAAGAGTCTTATTACCCAGGGAGACTCCTCTGTCTATTCTGTAAGGAGAGTACGATTGTGCAGCAAACGTACGTATGGCAATAAACCTACAAGTCTGGACCTGTGTGTGGATGACTTTGTATGGGTGTTTTCAAGACATATCAAGTGATAGTGTGCATCTAGGGCTCCTGGCTCTAAGGTTATTGGTTCTTTTAGGGTGACAGCCACTCTCAACCCTATGATCTTCCAACTTGAGATACAGTCAGTGCTAAATATCCACAATATATTCCTCAGGTCATCACTCAGGAAAGTGTTGTGTCTTGGGAGCCAACTTTAGTACTATCACCCCCTATCTAGAATTTTTGCAATCAAGGGGGTCAATTGATGTCATTTTCGGAAAAGTCCGGTTTTGAGAGTCCTAAGGCCTCTATCATGTTTAGATTGTGCAGACTTTGCTGGATGCTGCTGTGTGTTTATGTTTGCATTTCTTCAGGAGCTGCATGAGGTTGATGGGAGGGTTGGGTGTGACTACCTGAAATCCCCTTCCCCTAGCCTTTAAGTAGCCTCTCCTTCCACCAGGTGTTGCTGCTGATAGAGTTTCACTCTATGCCTGGAAGCCATGCTGTGCAGACCTGTGTGTTTGTGCTGCTGAAGTCCTTTCCTTTGGAGTTGCTGTATCTCCGTTCTGTGGAGGGAGGTGAGGGGGGAAAACTGCATGGCTGGTGGAGGAGTTTAGGGAGAGGCTGGAGACCAGAACCACCATCAGAGATACCTTTGGGGTCAGGGCCATTCAGGGTTTCTATACTAGGGTCAGACTAGTCTTCCCTAGTAATCCTGCCCATAATTGCCATTCCCTCATCAGCAATCTCACTACACCGTGACAGCCCCTTATAGATGGGGAGGTACTGTCATGAGTTACTGCTTAGAAGTCTGTGGTGTTGGTTAAATGGGTTCACTTCATTCAGACATGCGAGGGTTTATGTATTTCTCTGCTGCTGGTCAGGTAATGTGGTTTTGCTGACCATATACACCACCCTTTCAATTCTCACATTACCCATTACCTGACATCATTTATAGAGTTCATTCTACTCAAGACCATCCTGGTGTGTGGAGCTCTCGAGTTGCTTCTGGAGATCTGCTGTCTAGGAGCCGAGCATTTTATATCCCTTGAGTTTGGCTACAGCTTTCAAGTTTGTTTTGCATCCTTTTTGTTCCATTTGTGTGGGGTTTTACCACTCTTGATCCGGCTTCTCCTGGGTGGTGGAGAGGAGGCATTAAACCAGAGCTGGCCAGGAGCAGGGCAAGATGAGGTCTCATACATCCTCACCTTCAGAGATAACTCTGGGTTAAGGGACAGCTAGGGCACTTATAGTCTGAGGATCAGTCTAGGAGATAGGATCCCCCAGTCATTCCTACTACCTGATGACATTATCACTACCAGTGTTAGGAGGTGTCCCCATCCCCCGGTTTTCTTTTGGGTTGCGTTGTATGGCAGACATCTTAATTCTCTACCTGTGACACCTATTAACCATAGCTTGCCTGAAAGCGCCAGGGAAACAGTAATACAAACACTGGCTGCTAGATGGTCGCATTACATATTCCTAACAAATCACTGATATACTGTAAAGTTTTCATTATACACAATAAAGATACTGTGATCTTGTAGGAGCATCTTACTGTATCCTCCAGGATGAGGTAGAGTGCCCTGGACCTCCCACAATAATACAACACACATTTAATTAGATGATGTAATGATTTATTGATTGGATGAAAGAAAAGATTTATAAGAAACAATTTGTTTGATCATCATAACTCTGACTGTCCCAGACTGGATCTTCTAACTATTTTCTCTGAAATGCGAAGTGTTCAGAGACAGTAACCTGGCTGTGATCAGGCATGGTTGGGCAGCATGAATCATCTGGCAGGTTCCCTTTGATGTTACCAATCATATACAACAACTTCACTTTGGCATTTACTGTCTCTTTTGAAATGAGGTTGGAAAATTAGACAATTTCTACAATAAATCTGATCTACGTGAATTTGTCCTAAGCAGTTGTCACATAATTGCAAAATTAAAGTTGTGATAAAGACAATCTGCCAATAACCTAATGCCACTATACAAGCGTTCTATCTTCCTATTCATATGAGTTCTAATGTTCTACAATAGTATAATAATATAAAGTCACTTCTGATACATTGAGGATTAGGATACTTCATTCTTCAACAGCTGTAATTTTTTCTTGACTTGAAATCCAGGAATAATGTCAAGACAACTTCAATAGATATCTGAAAAAATAAAACAACTTATTTATTAAAGTGAGAATCAACTAATATCAAAAGTGCAATGCCTGTCCCCTGTATGTCAGCTTAAATTTATAATACCAAGATAAGATACCGTGTTCTGAGGATTATAAAATGCGCCTCACATTTAGAGTAAGAAAGTAGGGAAAAAGAAACTTTACATTTAGAAAAGGGGTCAGTTTTATAATTCTACAAGTTTATTTTATAATCCAGGTATACTTACCCAGAGGGGGGCCATGGTGGAGCAGGTCACAGGAGGCAGGTTCTCTATCAGCGGTGGCAGCGTGAGTGAGGCAGTGCTGCAGGCCCCGAGGCTGGGAGGAAGCGGTGTCCCGATGCGAGCACTTTTGATGTTCGGGCAGTGGTGGGCATAGGGAAAATGGTTGCTGGGCAAGCATACGCAAATTGAGATTTTGGAGAGGATTAAATTGATGTCTGGCCAGTGGACTCGTGGACTTCAGGGAAATGGCTACGGAGTTTTCAGCTCTCCGAGATCTTGATCTGCATGGTCGCTGCCTCCACAGCCATTTTCCTTATGCCAATCACTGCCCAGACATGAATGGCACCCGCATTGTGTCATGTAGCCGTGATGCTGCCTCCTCCCAGCCTGGGGGCCCACAGGGTTGCCCCATTCATGCCACTGCTGCTAATGAAGAACCTGCCTCCTGTGACCTGATCCACTGCCACCGGTCTCCCTCCTGGGTAAGCTTTATTATGGGTGACTCTGCCTCCCGTGAATCCACTCCCACTGTACCTATCCGGATTATAAGACCACCTCCACTCACACCCCAGTTGTGAGGAGACAAAGTGCATTTTATAATCCAAAAATTAAGTAAAAGCCTACAAATAATGGGGTGCCATCCAAGTACAAAGAAACGCCTTTATTTCGTAATCAACATGATACAAGTAAACAATCATCATCATAAAATGATGTAAAAAAAATATGGTTTTGTGGCATCATGAACCACGGTCACACTGATTATATGATGGTAGCGATGAGGAGAAGGAGGAGCAGTACAGCAAGTAGCCAAACACATGAAGTCTATACCGATGTGTGGGTGTGCGGAGGTGCATGGGAATCTATCAGCACAAAATTTAAATTCCGCTATCATTTGGTGGTGGTGTGGTGAAGTCAGGCCCAATCCAACCCTTGTTCATCTTGATCAAAGTCAGCCTGTCAGCATTTTCAGTTGACAGACGGGTGCATTTATCTGTAATGACCTGCGGCACTAAAAACACATTCTGACAAAACGCTAGCGGCAGGGCAGGCCAGGACTTCCAAGGCGTAGAGAGCCAATTCCTGCCACGTGTGCAGCTTGGATACCCAATAATTATAAGGCACAGAGGAGTCTAGGAGCACTTTAGTACGATCGGCAAGGTACTCCCTCAGCATCTTTGCAAACTTTGCATTCCTTGTGAAACTACCCCGCACCTCAGGGCCTGTGGTACGGGGGCTGCTGAGAAAACTGTCCCAGATCGTTGAGAGTGTTCCCCTACCTCTGCTGGATTGCACTTGTGCTTCTCTCTGCCGGACGCCTTGGTTGTCCACTGAATCGTGACCTCTGCCGCTAGCGTTTTCAGAAGGGAATTTTTTTAATAATTCCACCACTATGGCCTTCTGGTACTGAAGCATTTTTGTAGACCTCTCCGCTTCGGGAATAAGAGAAATAAAGTTCTCTTTGTAGCGTGGGTCTAAAAGTGTCACCAACCAGTAATTAGTGTCCGCCAAGATCTTGATAACACGAGGGTCACCACACAGGCAGCGTAACATAAAGTCAGCCAAGTGCGCCAGACTGTTAACAGTCAAGACTTCTGGGTCCTCAACAACAGCATGACTGGCCATGCTGACCACCTCCTCCTCCTCCTCTCCCCTGTCCGACGGTCTGACGGTTGTGCATGTATTACCGTCAATTCCGAATGAAAGTAGCTCCATTTCTTCATCCTCCTCGTAATAGTCCTCCAATGCACGTTGGATGAGATGAGGCTGGGCTGTGTGTAATCACCCAGTACAGTTTCTTGCTGCAAGTCATCCTGCTCCGCCTGCAATGCATTGTCTTTGATTTTGAGCAGAGAGCGTTTTAGAAGACAGAGAAGCGGATGTGACCTAGAGGCATATCGCGTCACCATCTGGAGTCCTCAAGTTTTGGAGACGTACATATGTCGGACATCCATGTCC
The DNA here is from genome assembly GCA_033576535.1 of Allobates femoralis. Lineage (NCBI taxonomy): Eukaryota > Metazoa > Chordata > Amphibia > Anura > Aromobatidae > Allobates > Allobates femoralis. Next base: position 27,601 of record JARQOC010000428.1, on the reverse strand, counting down.
ACTCCTGAGGTCTTATGTGTGGAGTTTGAACCGTATACCGACTGCCTAGTTGATGCTGGTACTCAACAACTGCCCTCTTCTGCTCACAAGTCCTGACCAACATGTGCAGTGTGGAATTCCAACGCGTGCGGACATCACACACCAGTCTGTGAGCCGGAAGCTGCAAACGCCGCTGAAAGCCGGCAAGGCCGGCAGAAGCAGGTGACTTTCTGAAATGGGCACACAGGCAGCGTACTTTGACGAGCAGATCAGACAGCTCCGGGTAGGATTTAATAAACCGCTGAACCACGAGGTTGAGCACATGGGCCATGCATGAAACATGTGTCAGCTCGCCTCGCTTCAGAGCCGCCACAAGGCTCCGGCCATTGTCACACACGACCATGCCTGGCTGTAGGTTCAGCGGTGTGAGCCAGTGATCTGCCTGCTGTTTGAGAGCTGTCCACAACTCTTCAGTGTTGTGGGGTTTGTCACCTATGCATATTAGCTTCAGCACAGCCTGTTGCCACTTAGCCGAGGCAGTGCTGCAGTGCTTCCAGCTTGGGACTGGTGTGGAGGGTGAAGTGGAGGAAGAAGAGGAGGAGGAGGAGCATGACGTGCCAAAGCTGTACACTGTGGATGAAACCCTGACTGAGTTAGGGCCTGCAATCCTCTGTGTCGGAAGGACGTGTTCCGTCCCAAGGTCAGACTGGGTCCCGGCTTCCAGAATATTAACCCAGTGTGCTGTCAGTGAGATGTACCTGCCCTGCCCGAAAGCACTTGTCCACGTGTCCGTGGTTAGGTGGACTTTGCTGGAAACTGTGTTGTTAAGGGCACGTATGATGTTTTGTGACACGTGCTTACGTAAAGCGGGGACGGCACACCGGGAAAAATAGTGTCGACTGGGGACCGAGTAACGTGGGACAGCCGCCGCCATTAGGTTGCGGAATGCTTCCGTCTCCACCAGCCTAAAAGGCAACATTTCCAGCGCAAGCAGTCGCGAAATGTGTGCATTTAGAACTGTGGCATGTGGGGCGTTGGCAGCGTATTTGCGCCTGCGTTCCAAAGATTGGGGTATGGATAACTGAACGCTGCACTGGGACAAGGACGTGGCTGATGATGGTGCTACTTCTGCTTGTGCAAGTACAGGTGAAGGACAGGAGGCATCTTCGCCTGCAGTATGGACAGGGATTGGCTTGCATGCACAACAGTGGAAGACGCAGCTGTGTCACCCGCAGACAATGTTCGTGTACTCTGCTGTACATCCCACAAAGTTGGGTGCTTTGCTGCCATGTGCCTGATCATGCTGGTGGTGGTCAGGCTGCTAGTTTTGCTACCCCTGTTGATGCTGGCATGGCAGGTGTTGCAAATGGCCTTTTTCGAATTATCTGCAGACACCTTAAAAAACAGCCAGACTCGGGAAGACCTAGCAGTTGTACTGGCAACATCACTCGTGTTGTTGTTCCGGGGAACGGTTGCCTGCCTTCTGCCTGCAGACATCACCCTGCTTCTTCTGGCCTGTTGTGATGCTACGCCTAACTTCCACTGTGCACTGCTGTCCTCACTCTGCATGTCCTCCTGCCAGGTTGGATCAGTTACTGGACCATCCACCACGTCGTCTTCCACTTCCGCACCCTGGTCCTCCTCCTGACTTTCTGGCAATTGTGTCTCACCATCGTCCACCTCTTGTGGAGACACGTTCCCACTGTTGCCTTCGTGAGACCGTGGCTGCTCAAATATTTGGGCATCGGTACATACGATCTCCTCATGACCCACTTCAACTGGAGCTGACGAGAGGCCAGAATCTACGAATGGATAAGTGAACAGCTCTTCAGAGTGTCCAAGTGTGGGATCAGTTATGTCCAGGGCCGGGCACTCGGCATGGTGGGAGGAAGGAGGATCAGGGTGTGGAATGTGCGGTCCAGTCTCACGGCTACTGACACTTGACCGTGTGGAAGACAGGGTATTTGTGGTGGTGCGAAACTGACTGGAAGCATTATCCGCTATCCAACTAACAACCTGTTGACACTGGTCTTGGTTTAATAGTGGAGTACTGCTGCGTTCACCTAGAAATTGGGACAAGAAAGTGGAGAAGATGATGTGGGCGTTTGTCGTGGCGCAATTCGAGCTTGCACATGGGCTCGCCTTTGCCTGCACCACCATCATGTCCAGTTCCTTGTCCCTTGCCACCGGTCTTGCACATTTTCAGTGTGGTGCTGACTGTATACAGCTAAATTAGTGCAGACAAGAGTTGGTTTTTAGCACGAGGCTTTTGGTGTTTCCTAATTTATACTGCAACAGACAACAGCAGCACTTAGATGCAAAATTAGTGCAGACAAGAGTAGGTTGTTGGCACGAGGCTTTTGGTGTACCCTAATTAACGCTGCAACCGACAGTAGCAGTATTTAGATGTAAAATTAGTGCAGACAAGAGTAGGTTTTTAGCAAGAGGCTTTTGTGTTTCCTAATTTATACTGCAACAGACAGCAGCAGCACTTAGATGCAAAATTAGTGCAGACAAGAGTAGGTTGTTGGCACGAGGCTTTTGGTGTACCCTAATTAACGCTGCAACCGACAGTAGCAGTATTTAGATGTAAAATTAGTGCAGACAAGAGTAGGTTTTTAGCACGAGGCTTTTGGTGTACCCTAATTAACGCTGCAACCAACAGTAGCAGCACTTAGATGCAAAATTTGTGCAGACAAGAGTAGGTTTTCAGCACGAGGCTTTTGGTGTACCCTAATTAACGCTGCAACCTACAGTAGCAGCACTTAGATGCAAAATTAGTGCAGACAAGAGTAGGTTTTTAGCACAAGGCTTTTGGTGTACCCTAATTAACGCTGCAACCGACAGTAGCAACCTTTAGATGCAAAATTAGTGCAGACAAGAGTAGGTTTTTAGCATGAGGCTTTTGGTGTACCCTAATTAACGCTGCAATGACAGTAGCAGCACTTAGATGCAAAATTAGTGCAGACAAGAGTAGGTTTTTAGCACGAAGCTTTTGGTGTACCCTAATTAAGGCTGCAACCTACAGTAGCAGCACTTAGATGCAAAATTAGTGCAGACAAGAGATGGTTTTTAGCACAAGGTTTTCGGTGTATCCTAATTTACGTTGCAACCGACAGTAGCAGCACTTAGATGCAAAATTAGTGCAGTCAAGAGTAGTGTGCTGTACCCGTTTATCCATTGACTTTCAGCCATACATAGACATTTGTAATGTTGTCCTTTAATTGTATAATCTATGCATCTGCTAACCTTTGCTGCCATATACTGGTCATTGTGCATTTCACTGTATGTCGTACTTTCCCATAATTCTTTTCTGTCTGTAACTCCTCCTTGGGAATACTTCTCTTCCTGCTTTGTCTTTCTCCACCATTCCAACCTCATGCTTCAGGACTGGAGGAAGGATTCTCTTGTTACCTGTAATCTGGTGCATCTATAACAGCTCTAATCTACAGTGCTAACTCCTACCTCATCTTCATCCCTTCATCTTCCCTGGCATCTCATCTATTCAAGGTATTGTAAATAAAGATTGTTAACCTATCACTGCATCATCCTTTCGGACATCCACGTAGCTGATAAGACCTAGGAGCACCGATTAGTGAGTAACGCTATCCGCCATTGTTTATATAGAGATCGTGATCACATCCCTCAGACACATCTCACCCACATATATCGGTGGTAGAATAGTAACAGGAGACCTAAGCCTTCAGTGTCTGTATGCTTACACATTGTCTGCTAGCAAGTCTTCACCGCCGCCATCCCAGCTAAAGCATGTCCACGAAAAGCACCGCGGACCCATTGGCAAGTGAAGACCACCATGATGCTGCAGGAGCAGAGTCCACACTTACTGCAGAGCAGGATGCTGCAGGAGCAGAGTCCACACTTACTGCAGAGCAGGACGTACGATCCAAACGTGTAACCAAGCCGACACAAAAGGTCAGAGAGAACCTTGAAACTAATAGAGACGAGTTCCATGATAATCTAGAACATTTATGGGGCAAAGTCAATCACTATTTAGCAGCTCTTCCACGCTCTAACAGTGACGCCGCAGAGTTAACCGCCACATTGAATCGTTTATCTGCCGCCTATGATCGCTACCAGAGACTGTCTGCAAAGTACGTCACGTTCTTGAGTACCTATGACATGGAAAATGACCCAGCAGAACAAGATGAAAGGGAAGCTCTCCTCCAAGAAAGGGCCTCATTAGTGCGAGACGCTCAGGATAAGGCAGAGCTCCGCATCGCTCACCTCCAAGAGGCTAGGTCATATCGTACAACGTCAACCAAAATCACGTCTCGGTCTTCCAGATCATCTCACTCCAGGAAGTCAATATTGTCCCACAAGTTACTGGAGATCCGTGTGGCTGCAGAGGAAGCTAGAGTAAAAAGCTCCTTTGCTAAGAAGGAGGCTGAAGTGGAAATAGAAACTCAGAAAAATTAAATGGAAACTCAAAGGAAATTAAAAATACTACAAGCAGAAAAGGAAGAAGCAACAGCCCTTGCTAAACTGAAGGTCCTTGAACAAGCACTGGGACAAGATCATATCTCGGACTGTCTTATTCCGGAGAAATGGAGGACTCAGTTGAACGCACTACTGACTACGTGCTAAGACACTTAACATCTGCACCAGCACCACCTCCGTTTTCTAACACGGATGCACCGACAAGCCAAGAGATGTCGCCACCTACTGCTGACAAGGTAACTTCCGGCACTAACTCATGATTTAGGCCGCAGCCAGCGGACCCAATAGAGACTAAACTGCAGCTTAACCCTTATGTCGCATCATTTCGTCCCGATTTGTTGCAGTCATATAAACCAGGGAACTTACATCCCCCACGGATATCACAAGTTCATCTTGCAGCAATGGCCGGAAGATCGGACATGTCTGACTTCGCCAGATACATGATTCACCGGGAATTAATAAACATTAATCTCTCTAATTTTGATGATCGTGCCGAGAATTATAGAGCCTGGAAATCGACCTTTCAAGCAGTGATCCAAGATCTTAACCTCACTGGGAAGGAACAACTGGATTTGCTTGTTAACTGGTTAGGCCCGGAATCAGCAGAGCACATCAAGACAATAAGGGCAGTTCATGTGGACTATTCAGATGCAGGCCTTATTGCAGCCTGGGAGAGACTGGAAGAAACCTACGGCAGCTCAGAAGCCATAGAATGTGCCTTATTCATAAGACTGTAAACCTTCCCAAGGATAACAAACAAGGACAATAGAAAACTTCAAGATCTGAGCACCTGCTAAAGGAAATAGAATTGGCAAAATTACACCCATGTCTTTCTGGACTGAGCTACCTAGATACTGCTCATGGTGTTAATCCAATAGTGTCCAAGTTACCACACGGCATGCAAGATAAATGGGCAGACCATGGGTCACGGTATAAAAGGCAGCATAATGTGTCCTTTCCCCCCTTTTCGCTTTTTTCCAGGTTCATCAGTGACCAAGCTCGGAAGAAGAACGACCCCAGCTTCGACTTCACTGAACCTACTCCACCAGCATCATCATCTTCTACAAGGTATGACAACATCGCCAAACAAAGAGAGTCAAGGAACACAGTGTCTGTGAGAAAGACCGACGTTCCACCTATTGATCCAGCCTTCACTAAAACAAATTATGTTACTCCTACAGTTATGGACAATAACCGTATGTGCCCTATCCACAAAAGGCCTCACCCACTAAAGGAATGCCGTGGATTCAGGGCGAAGACTTTGCAGGAGCGTAAAGATACCCTCAAGGAGCTTGGGATTTGTTATAAGTGTTGCGCCTCTTCAGACCACTGCGCTAACGACTGCAAGTCCGTCATTAAGTGCACTGAATGCAGTAGTGACAAACACGTTGCGTCTATGCATCCCACACCAGCTCCACACAACCCACAACCTTCCACATCCGACCCTGCTCAAAAGCATGGCGGGGAGCCACAGGTTCCTAACCCAACTGCAACTGCCGTTACCTCCTCATGCATTCAGATTTGTGGAAAAGGGACTGGACCTAAATGCTGTGCCAAGGTGTGTCTGGTTAAGGTCTATCCAGAAGGACAACCCGACAAGGCCTCCAAAATGTATGCCATAATAGATGAACAAAGTAACCGGTCTCTAGCAAGGTCCAAACTCTTTGAGATCTTCAACATAAAGGGACAAACGACCCCATATACCCTCAATACCTGCTCTGGTCGGGTCGAGACTTCTGGTAGGAGAGCCTCTGGGTACATAATCTCTTCAGTCAAAGGAAACCTGCATATACCCTTGCCAACCCTAATTGAATGTGACCAGATACCTGATAACAGGGAGGAGATTCCCACTCCGGAAGCCGTCCTTCATCATCGTCACTTGAGGCACCTAGCCAATGAAATTCCTCCTTTGGACACGAATGCTGAAATCCTAATCCTACTCGGAAGGGACATTCTGCAGGTCCACAAGGTGCGCCAACAATGCAACAGCCCAGATGATGCTCTATATGCCCAAAGACTCGATCTAGGCTGGGTAATCGTGGCGACGTATGTCTGGAAAGAAGTCACGAGGCATCCGAAGTAAACACCTGCAAAACGTATGTGCTCCAAAATGGTCGCGCAACTCACTTTAAGCCATGCCCTCATCACTACGAAATAAAAGAAAGGTTCTCAGATTGCATCCAGGAACCTGACATCATTCCCACCCCCTATGGCGACGGCTTAGGGAGGACAGTGTTTCACACATCAAAGGACGACAACAAGGTCGCCTTATCCATAGAAGACAAGGAGTTTCTTAAAATGATGGACACTGGATTCTTCAAAAATGAATCTGGCCGCTGGGTTGCTGCCTTACCCTTCAAGACTACAAGGACCAAGCTTCCTAACAATCGAGAACAGGCCTTCTCTAGGTTCATCTCATTGCAGAGAGCATTAAAGAACAAGCCCGAAATGAAGGAACATTTCATAGCCTTTATGGACAAAATATTTCGCAATGACCACGCAGAGCCAGCTCCACCATTGCAAGCTGATGAAGAATGCTGGTATCTACCTTTCTTTGGAGTATATCATCCAAGAAAGCCGAAACAAATCAGAGTGGTGTTTGATTCAAGCGCCAAACATGACGGTGTGTCCCTGAATGACGTTCTCCTCACTGGTCCCAACCTGACTAATAACCTAGTGGGAGTGCTCATGAAATTCAGGAAGGAACCGGTCGCCATTACCGCTGACATTAAACAAATGTTCCATTGTTTCATTGTACGACAAGACCACAGAAATTATCTCCGTTTCCTATGGTACCGAGACAACGACACCAACAAGGAAATGGTCGAATACCGCATGAAGGTGCATGTGTTCGGAAACAGTCCTTCTCCCGCAGTCGCTACATTTGGCCTACGTAGGACTGCTTCCGATGGCGAAGCAGAGTTCGGGAAGGATGCCCAACAGTTCGTTGAAAAGGACTTCTATGTGGACGGCGGACTTAAATCCCTGGCCAAAATGGAAGAAGTCATAGATCTGCTTAAACAGACACAAGGTATGCTGTCTAAAGCTCGTTTAAGGTTGCATAAAATTGCCTCCAATAGTGCTGTTGTCATGAAGGCCTTTCACCCTAATGATCATGCCACAGAATTCAGGGACTTGAACCTAGGCTCAGACAATCCACCAATACAAAGAAGTCTGGGCCTGAGGTGGAACTTGTTAAAGGACTCCTTCAGCTTTCAGGTTAATGGTGCCGAAAAACCATTTACTAAGCATGGGGTTCTGTTGGTGGTGAACAGTCTATATGATCCACTTGGATTTGTCACACCCCTGACTATACAAGGCAAGCTTCTGCTGAGACAACTCTCAGAATCCATTAAAGACTGGGATGTACTGCTCCCTGCGGACAAACAATTAAGGTGGAAGTCGTGGAGAGAATCTCTTTGTGCCTTGGATAAGGTCGACATACCACATTCTTACATCCCGACATCCCTTTCTACGAGTCGTAGGAAAGAGATTCATGTATTTGCTGATGCCTCCACTGAAGCTATTGCAGCCGTTGGTTATTTGAAGGTTACGGACTCTAATGATGAAGCCCATGTTGGATTTCTGTTTGGGAAGGCCAAACTAGCACCTAAACCCGAGCACACCATACCCAGACTCGAGCTCTGTGGGGCTGTACTAGCCGTAGAAATTGCAGACTTCATACAAAGCGAACTGGCTATTCTCGTGGACGACACAAGATTCTACACAGACAGTAAGGTAGTTCTGGGCTACATATCAACCAGACAAAACGCTTTTATGTCTACGTCAGTAACCGCGATGAAAGGATAAGGAGATCCTCTAAACTGCAGCAATGCAGCACATTCCATCTCATCTGAACCCTGCGGACCTTGCTACCAGACCAATGTCTGTTGGTGCCTTCGCAAACTCTTCTTGGTTAACTGGACCAAAGTTCCTTCACAACCAGTGCGAAGAGACCGCTGTTGAAGACAACTTCAGCATTCAGGGTCCAGATGTCGACCCAGAGATTCGTCCTGATGTCAACACCTTCATCACCAAATCCAAGGAGAAGATTGGCTTGGACTATGGGCGATTTGAGCGGTTCTCAAGATGGACGAGTTTGGTTCGAGCCATTGCAAGGTTAGTCCACATCGTACAATGCTATCGCAATAAGGACGGTAACACTGATTGCCGGGGTTGGCACATCTGCCATAAGCCTCTCTCTGCAGAAGACATTGCTTCATGTGAACTGTTTGTGATACGCAATGTGCAGCAGAATATCCGTCCACCTAAAGGAACTCTTCCAAGTAACTTAGCCTTTGGATTACAATTGGGTTGGAGACAGTTTGGCCTAGCGCGGCTTCTCCAATCCGAAGATGGGTTATCCTTTGGACTACTTCAGGAACTTGTTACAGACATTCGTCTACCTCGTTCTATTTTTGGTTATTGTTGCATGCATACATTGTTTCTTTTATCTTACAGGTTGAAGTATTCCTCACGCATTCCAGGTAAATACCCCAAATTCGGAACTGTTTATTTAGTGAAATCCAAGGATTTCAGATGGGGAGTGTGCTGTACCCGTTTATCGATTGACTTTTAGCCGTACATCGACATTTGTAATGTTGTGCTTTAAATGTATAATCTATGCATATGCTATCCTTTGCTGCCTTCTACTGGTCATTGTGCATTTCACTGTATGTCGTACTTTCCCATAATTCTTTTCTGTCTGTTACTCCTCTTGGGAATGCTTCTCTTCCTGCTTTGTCTTTCTCCACCATTCTAACCTCATGCTTCAGGACTGGAGGAAGTATTCTCTTGTTACCTGTAATCTGGTGCATCTATAACAGCTCTAATCTACAGTGCTAACTCCTACCTCATATTCATCCCTTCATCTTCCCTGGCATATCATCTATTCAAGGTATTGTAAATAAAGACTGTAACTTATCATTGCATCATCCTTCCGGACATCCACGTAGCTGATAAGACCTAGGAGCACTGATTAGTGAGTAACGCTATCCGCCATTGTTTATATAGAGATCGTGATCACATCCCTCAGACACATCTCACCCACATATCGTGCAATAGTGGGTTTTAGCAAGGCTTGGTTCCTAACGCTGCACGACAGTAGCAGCACTTAGATCAAAATTAGTGCAGACAAAAGTAGTTTTTAGCACAGCAGGTCCTATTAGGTGTATCCCATAAATTTAACAGGTTTGCACAGGCGTGTACCCAAGTAGCAAGACAGTACATTTAGATGCTAAATTAGTGCAGACAAGAGTAGGTTTTTAGCACGAGGCTTTTGGTGTACCCTAATTAACACTGCAACCGACAGTAGCAGCACTTAGATGCAAAATTTGTGCAGACAAGAGTAGGTTTTTAGCACGAGGCTTTTGGTGTACCCTAATTAACGCTGCAACCTACAGTAGCAGCACTTAGATGCAAAATTAGTGCAGACAAGAGCAGGTTTTTAGCACGATCCTAAGTTTTGAAATTAGGGCCCTGCAGGTGGACTAGTCAGACACAAACGCTGACTACAATAGCGAGTCTTTTGGCGTAACCTAATTTACACTGCAACCGACAGTAGCAGCACTTACATACAAAATAAGTGCAGACAAGAGTTGGTTTTTAGCACAAGGCTTTTGGTGTACTCTAATTAACGCTGCAACCTACAGTAGCAGCAATTAGATGCTAATTAGTGCAGACAAGAGTTGGTTTTTAGCACAAGGCTTTTGGTGTACCCTAATTTGAGCTAAAACCTACTCCTGCCTATAGTGAGCTAAATAAATCCCTAAAAGCATGGTTTTTGGGATGGATGAGCCTGGAAACCAGCCCCAGATGCGATGTAGGCTGGTATTCTGGCACAGCGAAGTTTGGTATATACCCTGCCTCCCTGCCTGCCTGTATACTGCTCTATTAGTCCTCAGAAGGACTGTTGTGGTAATTATCTAGAGGGTTGAGAATGCGCACATAGGGTCTTATCCTTTATAGACAGGTAAGTTTGTAAAAAAAATCAGATTTGCTCACCTGGTCCGGTTGTGTAGCACACAACCAGCGTAATCGCTCAAACAATGCAGCTGCTGCAGGGACTGTACTTCCACGAGGTGCGGTGCTGTGATCAGGTTTTTCGGACGAAGTACCTTGATACTTGGTACTTGTTCCCTGAGGAAGGAGCTCAGTACGTGGCTCCGAAACACGTTGGAAATAAACCTTTATCACCAGTACTCAGACGTCCAGTGTCGTTGGTGTATTTACCTCTCTGGCAGCAGCGCGGACAATAAGGTACTTCGTCCGAAAAACCTGTTGTGGTAATTAGACTGGCAGCCCTGTGCCTACACTACCTGAAAGGCCACAAATCTGTCCCTCAATCAGCAGCACCTTTCCCTACACTGACTGTCTAATGGCGCAGAGTGACAAGCACAGCGCGGTCAGGTCTTATAAAGACCTGATGACGCTGTGCGGCCAGCCAATCACTGTAATGCCACAACCAACATGGCTGTGGCATTACAGTGTCTGTCAGCCAATCACTGCATGCAGGCTGGCTTTGAAGAGAGCACCAACATGCAGGGAGGTGGACGCCGAGCACAGCAAGAGTATCGCGAGATTACTCGGTACTCGCCGAGTACCCCGAGTACCGAGATATTCGTGCGAGTACCGAGTAGTGACAAGCATACTCGCTCATCTCTAGTTCATTCCTTTTAGCGTTTATTTGCAGATCTGTCTGAAAAATACAATGCTGTGTGCACATACGCTTAGTCTGAATGATCAGTACAGAATGCGACCACTGAAAGTGCCTAGGGCAGCAGAAACTCCACATACAGCCCTGCTTCTTAAAGCACTTACCTGGTGATGACGCTTGTAAGATCAGTGTACATTTGCAAATTTTTAAGTGACTTGTATTCATCGACTCTCTCTGTCATCAGTGCTTCATTATTCTGTTGAGCCGCCTCTTTCTTTGCCAGATTTGCTCGGGCATCATCCACGCTGACTGCACCAGTGACATCATCTACAGCAGATGATATCTGAAGTTTGGGGATTTTTTTTTTTTTAAAAGAGTAAAAAAAAATATTTTAGCGTAAGTTGGCGGAAATATTTTATGCTTTTTGTTCTTTTATGAAACTGTGTCATATTCTTTAGCAGCATTTGTTGGTCATAGAGTCTATATCAGCAATAAGGAGAACCTATATATGATCAAATAAAGGCAGTGACATACAGGAGCATCTCAATGACTTAGAATATCATCAAAAAGTTACTTTATTTCAGCAATTTAATACATAAAGTGACACACATATATTATATAGAGTCATTACACACAGAAGGATCTATTTCATGTGTTTATTTCTGTTAATGTTGATGATTATGGCTTACAGCCAGTGAAAACCCAGAGAAAATTAAAGTAGGGAGGATGAAGGGTCTGAGAGATAAAATATGACCTAAATAGGTATCAGAGGCTTCACCTTGTGTGGTTGTGAGAGTCACAACCACTATAAAAGCAGATCACAGCTGCTGCAGTCCCCAGCGTGGTGCATATAGACTAGGGAGGATGAAGGGTTAAACACCGCGCTGCCGTGAATCACGAGACATCAAAGGGTGAATATAATATTGATTTATTAGTCAATGCCCTGAAACATGGCAATATGAGATTAATTTGTCCTGAGGAAGGGGCCAGAGAGCCCTGAAACACATTGATGAATAAATCAATATTATACTCACCCTTTGATGTCTTGTAGAATACGTCAGCGTAGTCTTTAACCCATCATCCTCCCTACTCTATTTACACCATGCTGCGGACTGCAGCAGCTGTGATCTGCTTTTATAGTGGTTGTGACTCTCACAACCACACAAGGTGAAGCCTCTGTAACCTATTTAGGTCATATTTTATCTCTCAGACCCTTCATCCTCCCTACTTTAATTCTCTAAATAATGATCTCTGGGCTTTCATTGGATGTAAGCCATAATCATCAACATTAACAGGATCCCTCTGTGTGTAATGACTCTATATAGTATATTCATTTCACTTTATGTATTGAATTACTGAAAAAATTAGCTTATTGATGATATTCTCATTCATTGAGATGCTCCTGTACATCTTAGGCTGGGATCACACACACACAGATATCTGGGCAGATATTGTTCACAGATCTCTGGTTGCAGTGAAATCATGGACAGATTGCTCCATTTGTACACAGCCACAAAATGGAACCATGTGTCCATGATTTCACTGCAACCAGAGATCTGTGAACAATATCTGCCCAGATATCTGTGTGTGTGTGACCCCAGCCTTATGCACATTTACCTGTTTCTTCAGATCTTCAATTTCAGCATTAAGCCTCCGCCTTACGCGGTTCAGTGTAAGCATCTCACTCATGCTGTCGAGTTTTGCAGCATTTAGTTGGTCAGAATCATCTTGTAATTCTTTAATCTTTGTAAAAAGATAGAGACTGATCACATAATCTGATGAACATTATATACAGTCACCCTGTTTTATTGGCCTCATGTATTCCGATATATGCACTTACCTTGTCTTGGGACACAGAATCGGCTTCTGCTCGGATATTATTGATCATTTTGTCTAAATCTAAATCTTTGCGTATTGTTACTTCCTGTAGGTTACAATGGTAATGTTATTGGACCATTGTGAACATACTGAAGAATTCCAAAGTCTCATAAAACCTTATGCATAAATACAAGCAAAAGGATAATAAAGAATAATTTACCACATCAAGTAGTAGTTTCCAAAGGGAGCCGACATCATTCAGGACACTCACAGCCTACAAAACATGACCGGGAACATCACTTGATGGACTGAGAAAGTGATAAAATGAATAATATCCCCAGACTCAAAATAAATATTCCAATCATGAATCTAAAATGAAGAATCTTCCCTAGAAACATCGTCATAAAACCCCAGAATAATATGAGATAAAAGACATAAGGGAAGAAGAAGAGTCTAAGGCTAAGGCCACACTTAACAGTGCACCACGTTACTCGGATGATGTTACAGCAGAGCCCAGCCTGCTGTAATGCTGACCGCTAACGTCGGGTGCTTCCTATGAACACTGGTTCATAGTAACCCGCTGTTTACTATGGATACAGCCACACAGGAATCCCCAGGCAGTGCACTTATCCAGGACACACAGGAAAACCATAGTAAACAGCGGGTTTCTATGGACCAGCGTTCATAGGAAGCACCCGACGTTTGCGGTCAGCGTTACAGCAGGCTGGGCTCTGCTGTAACATCATCCGGCTAACGTGGGTGCACTGTTTAGTGTGGCCCTAGCCTAGGGCCATGTGCACACATTGAGTATTTGATGAGTTTTTTACCTCGGATTTGTAGCCAAAACCAAAAGTGGGTGATAAATACAGAAGTGGTGATGAGTTTCTATTATGCCAGGGCCACACTAACGTTTTTACCTTATTCTAACGCAATCCGGTTAAAATTTAGAAGTTTTCCCAGAAGCGCATGCGTTACCGCTATGCGCTTCTGGGAAAACTTCTAAATTTTAACCGGATTGCGTTAGAATAGGGTAAAAAGGTCAATGTGGCCCTGGCCTGATACTTTTCCTCTGATTGTTCCACTCCTGGTTTAGACTTACAAAAACTGAGGTCAAATATTCACTAAATACTCACTGTGTGCACGGGGCCTAGTTATTTCAGTTTTACATGTCTAAAAAAATCGGCTCAAAATTTCCTCCAGGCTGAATGCGCTCCCAAGATCCTAATAATGCGGCTGTAATGTACAAGTTTTTATTTCTCCAGTACATACAATGTGTTTTGACAAACAACTGTCTTCCTCAGTACAGAGCTTTGAAAGTATTCAGCCCTATATACAGAGCCTTGTGAAAGTATTTGGCCCCCTATATACAGTGCCTTGTGAAAGTATTCAGCCCCCTATATACAGTGCCTTGTGAAAGTATTCAGCCCCCTATATACATGCCTTGTGAAAGTATTTGCCCCCTATATACAGTGCCTTGTGAAAGTATTCAGCCCCCTATATACAGTGCCTTGTGAAAGTATTTGGCCCCCTATATACAGTGCCTTGTGAAAGTATTTCAGCCCCCTATATACAGTGCCTTGTGAAAGTATTCAGCCCCCTATATACAGTGCCTTGTGAAAGTATTCGGCCCCCTATATACAGTGCCTTGTGACAGTATTCGGCCCCCTATATACAGTGCCTTGTGAAAGTATTCAGCCCCCTATATACAGTGCCTTGTGAAAGTATTCAGCCCCCTATATACAGTGCCTTGTGAAAGTATTCAGCCCCCTATATACAGTGCCTTGTGAAAGTATTGCCCCTATATACAGTGCCTTGTGAAAGTATTTGGCCCCTATATACAGAGCCTTGTGACAGTATTCGGCCCCCTATATACAGTGCCTTGTGACAGTATTCGGCGCCCCCTATATACAGCGCCTTGTGAAAGTATTTGGTCTCCTTGGACTTTTCAACCTTTTGCCACATTTCAGGCTTCAAACATAAAGATATAAATTCAAATTTTTTATGAAGAATCAACAACAAGTGGGACACAGTCGTGAGGTGGAACCAAATTTATTGGATATTTTATACTTTTTTAACAAATAAAAAACTGAAAAGTGCAATATTATTCAGCCCCTTGAGTTAATACTTTGTAGCGCCACCTTTTGCTGCGATTACAGCTGCAAGTTGCTTGGTGTTTGTCTCTATCAGTTTTCATGCCTACCGCCGCCTCCCTGATGCCAATCATTGTCTCCCTCGCCTGCAGTATAACACAGAGCTTATTGCAGTGATGGCCGCTTTGCCCCTCCCCCTGCAGTGATGTCACCGCTTATACCCGCCCTACTCGATGGCTAACATGGAGCAGGGCGGGGAAAGGCGGTGATGTCAGAGCAGGAGGCCGGCCGCCTTGCCTCCTGCAGTGACATTACCGCTTATACCTGGGATGAATAAAGGGTTAATGTTACTAATAGATGTGTACACCATGTCTCCAGGGAGTGTCCACCCTCCCTACAGACATGGTGACCATATGAGGCAGCATTTGAAGAGTTAATTAGGTGTATTACTGTATTGCCAGCTATTGTCGGCATTTACTATTTTATTAATTAAATCGCTGTGGAGGAGATACAGTACGAAATGTGCGTACTGCATCTGCTGCTATCCAGGGTCCTGAAAGCTTTAACATTAGTTCTATGGTGGAGAGCTGCCATAGAACAAATGTTAATACATACAGTACGCACATTACTTACTGTATCTCCTCCACAGCGAGGAGCCGCTGGCTTCAATTCATGCCGATAATAGCCGGCAATACAGTAATACACCTAATTAACCCTTCATATACTGCCCCATATGGTCACCATGTCTCTAGGGAGGGTGGACACTTCCTTGAGATATGGTGCCAAATATTATATTAACATTAACCCTTTGTTCATCCCCGCAGCCGCAGGGATAAACAAAGAATCCGGCAACCGGATTGCACATTCCGGGTTTAAAGACACATTTTGAGCACAAAATGTGTCTGAAGGCTCATGTGATTACCGCATCCGGATCTGGATGTGGTAATCGCAATAAGCCTTCCAAATGTGACCCTAGCCTAAGGTAGTAGTTTTTAAACAATCATGCAGCCCCTTACCAGGTCCCCACAAATTATATACATGCTCACAATACATTTTAATCAAATTGAGACACATTAACATAGGGTACAAACTGAGGCCGTAGTCTGGGAATTGGTGTATTTAGTGCAGAAAAACCTGCAGCAAAATTTGATATCCTGCAGATTTTCCCACACTAAAGAGGTCGTCACACACGTCAATATCACTTGCAACATCGCTGAAAAGTCACGTGTTCAGCAATGTTGCTATCGATATTGCAAGTGGGTCGTGCTGTCTGACTGCACGATGCAACTGCGATAAGTCGCTGGTTGCAAGTTGCCAGGTTTATGAACATGTCCATAAACCTGGCAATCTTGACCCAGCAAGTAGGCTGGATTGCGCCGTCTGACACCGCAATAGCGATGTTGATGGTGATACATCCTATTCCGCTCCATTGCTGCGGATCGCTCGCTGGGTTGATCCCAGCCCAGCAAGCGATGGCTACGGCCACATCACAGCGCCATCACCGGCAACATCTGCCTGTGTGACACCAAGGCTGCGATGTCGGAAGCGACCTCGCTCCCATGGCATCGCTTCTGACATCGCAGCCCTGGTTGCTGTGTGTGCCGGCCCCTTAAAATAGTAGCACAGTGCAAACAGGATTAACAAAATCCACAGACTTTGCTGGGCAAACACGCTGCTGCATATTTGGTGGAGACCTGCTGCATATACACAGCAGATACACAGCAAAATACACATCGTGTGAACGAGCCCTAAGACTCTGCGGATTTGACACCGTGAGAATGTGCAGCATCAAACACTCAGTGTTAGCGCATGGCCTAACACAGTAATCAGTACATAGTTGCTGCTGTAGGCTGGGGTTCCACTAGCATATGACATGTGATGCTTGTGAGGATAGAATGAGATATATGAATGACCCTCGGATCAGGTTCAGCTGAGCGCAAGAGACAAGTATCATACACCAGTGATCCTGTCCTGCAATCAGATCACAGGTGCGGAGGAGAGGAAGAGATTAGTCTCTCCTTCTCCTCCATTGCTGGCCTCGAGTCATCCAAGTGCATCCAAGTGAGGTACAATATTTCACACACTCATAGACTTCAATAGGAAGTGATCCAATTCTATAGTGGCTGCGCTCCCCGTGGTAATGATTTTAAGAACTTCTTGTCCACAAAAAATTTTATTCCTCAAAACATGTGAGAATATAAAAAACGGATACAACGCGTTTCGGCGGAGACAACCGCCTTCCTCAGGTATCTAAATAAAAATACATCTGACACTTTGCTTTATAGGTAAAAGATAATTACAGCTTGCTAGGTAATGACATGAGGGTGTGGGTATAACCACACCTGTCCAATCAGTCTCATTGTCCGCTTCAGCTATAGTGCTTCATTACATAGTAAAAACAAACACCCACAAACAGCAATCACTACGCTAAAAAACCACTAAGAACATTTATCAATAAAATTACTATTCACAAAAAATCTTAAATTACATAAAAGTTAACAAAAACAAGAGAAAAAAAAAAAGGAATGTTTTAAAAAATGCCCCTTTTTTTTTTTTTCCTTCCTTGTTCTGTTTTTTGTTTTAAAAGGGATCATATTCATATACTGAATACTAAATACTAAATTCTTTCCACAATATCATTGAGACCATTGGGATGCAATGTTTGAAGGCGGTAAATCCAATATGTCTCTTTGCGATTAAGCAGAGAATTTCTGTTGATTGTTTCCACAGGTATTTGTTCTAGAGGTGTCACCATTATATTAAAATTCTTATTGTGCTTGAGTAATAAATGTCTCGACAAGCTATGTTTTAAAAACCCATTTTTTGCTCTATTTCTGTGCCCATTCATGTGAGCACGTAAAGTCTGCGTTGTACGCCCCACGTACTGTAACCCACAGCTACAATCAATAACGTAAACAATATAATCGGTATCGCATCCCAGATTCTGTTTTATTTCAATGAATTCACCTGTACTTTTGCTTGCAATCTGTTTCGCACCATGGTTCAGAATCCCACATGTATGACATTTCCTGGAACTGCATCTAAAAACTCCAATCTCATGATCTTTACTTTTTCCATTTTTTGCAGATCTTTTTTTATTGTCTCTTAACCTACTTGGGGCTATTTGACTTTTTATCGTTTTCCCCCTTCTAAATGTTATACCTGGTTCCTCAGGCAGACATTTTCCCAAAATCGGATCATGTTTTAAAATATACCAGTACTTTTTCAGAATCATGCGTATCGTTTTATTCCCCCTGTTATAAGTTGTGATAAAATTAAATTTCCACCTGCCTCCTTCTCTATCCTTTGTTTTTTTACAAATCACCTCATTTCCTTCCCCATTCTTTTTACTCAAACAATCCTCCTGCTTTTTTGCCCTGTTTTTTTCATATGCAGCATGAACCAATTTTTTTGGATATTTCTTTTCCTCAAATCTTTTCTTTAAAATATCAGCCTGGGTTTCATAGTCTTTCTCTTCAGTACAATTTTTCCTGATGCGAAAAAACTGACTGAATGGAATGTTTTCTTTCCACTTTTTGTAATGGGCTCTTCTAAAATCCAAAAATCCGTTGGAATCAACTTTTTTAAAATGCGTTTTTGTGATGATACATGTCCCCTTGTGGCTAATTTCTAGATCTAAATACACAATTTTTTCGTTACTTATTTCTGAGGTAAATGAAATGCCCCAATCATTTTTATTCAACATATTTATCATTTCCATTGCTTCTTCTTTTGTACCATTCCAAATAATTATCAGATCGTCTATGAAACGCCTATAAAAAACTATTTTCTTTTCAATTTCCAGCTTCCTTAAAATTGATGAGGACTCGAATCGCCCCATGAAAAGATTTGCGAAACTTGGGGCGACCCGAGTCCCCATCGCGGGATCATAGACGATCTGATAATTATTTGGAATGGTACAAAAGAAGAAGCAATGGAAATGATAAATACGTTGAATAAAAATGATTGGGGCATTTCATTTACCTCAGAAATAAGTAACGAAAAAATTGTGTATTTAGATCTAGAAATTAGCCACAAGGGGACATGTATCATCACAAAAACGCATTTTAAAAAAGTTGATTCCAACGGATTTTTGGATTTTAGAAGAGCCCATTACAAAAAGTGGAAAGAAAACATTCCATTCAGTCAGTTTTTTCGCATCAGGAAAAATTGTACTGAAGAGAAAGACTATGAAACCCAGGCTGATATTTTAAAGAAAAGATTTGAGGAAAAGAAATATCCAAAAAAATTGGTTCATGCTGCATATGAAAAAAACAGGGCAAAAATGCAGGAGGATTGTTTGAGTAAAAAGAATGGGGAAGGAAATGAGGTGATTTGTAAAAAAACAAAGGATAGAGAAGGAGGCAGGTGGAAATTTAATTTTATCACAACTTATAACAGGGGGAATAAAACGATACGCATGATTCTGAAAAAGTACTGGTATATTTTAAAACGTGATCCGATTTTGGGAAAATGTCTGCCTGAGGAACCAGGTATAACATTTAGAAGGGGGAAAACGATAAAAAGTCAAATAGCCCCAAGTAGGTTAAGAGACAATAAAAAAAGATCTGCAAAAAATGGAAAAAGTAAAGATCATGAGATTGGAGTTTTTAGATGCAGTTCCAGGAAATGTCATACATGTGGGATTCTGAACCATGGTGCGAAACAGATTGCAAGCAAAAGTACAGGTGAATTAATTGAAATAAAACAGAATCTGGGATGCGATACCGATTATATTGTTTACGTTATTGATTGTAGCTGTGGGTTACAGTACGTGGGGCGTACAACGCAGACTTTACGTGCTCGCATGAATGGGCACAGAAATAGAGCAAAAAATGGGTTTTTAAAACATAGCTTGTCGAGACATTTATTACTCAAGCACAATAAGAATTTTAATATAATGGTGACACCTCTAGAACAAATACCTGTGGAAACAATCAACAGAAATTCTCTGCTTAATCGCAAAGAGACATATTGGATTTACCGCCTTCAAACATTGCATCCCAATGGTCTCAATAATATTGTGGAAAGAATTTAGTATTTAGTATTCAGTATATGAATATGATCCCTTTTAAAACAAGAAAACAGAACAAGGAAGGAAGGAAGAAAAAAAAAAAAAAAGGGGCACTTTTATAAAACATTCCTTTTTTTTTTCTCTTGTTTTTGTTAACTTTTATGTAATTTAAGATTTTTTGTGAATAGTAATTTTATTGATAAATGTTCTTAGTGGTTTTTTAGCGTAGTGATTGCTGTTTGTGGGTGTTTGTTTTTACTATGTAATGAAGCACTATAGCTGAAGCGGACAATGAGACTGATTGGACAGGTGTGGTTATACCCACACCCTCATGTCATTACCTAGCAAGCTGTAATTATCTTTTACCTATAAAGCAAAGTGTCAGATGTATTTTTATTTAGATACCTGAGGAAGGTGGTTGTCTCCGCCGAAACGCGTTGTATCCGTTTTTTAGATTCTCACATGTTTTGAGGAATAATATTTTTTGTGGACAAGAAGTTCTTAAAATCTTTACCACGGGGAGCGCGGCCACTATAGAATTGGATCACTTCCTATTGAACCTTTATGCCTGTGGGAATCCGTGGCAGGACCCAATACAGGATCAATTCAAGGCGAGCAGCAGACCCGGATAAATATCCAAAGCGTGAGGAGGCTTTGGAAAAACCATATGCTTGAAGTTTTATGGCAAGAGGTGAGTGCATAAAACTTTATTAAAAGGGCACCAGAGAGTTACATTGGTAACGCGCTGAGATTGGCGCCGCATGTTTGTTTTTTATATATACCCTGCAGGGAATCACCTTACACTCATAGACTTGTACGGGTGAATGTGATCCAAGACTCACTGCCAAACTCAAGGGCTACAAGGACAAAAAATCCAGCAACAACGTCCTTTACATTTTCTTGGTGGACTCATGTCTGGCTTGCATTCTGCATTTCTGCTTTTTAATTTGCCTAAATAAAATGGACTTTTAACTTTTTCCAAGAAAATTTAAAGGACGTTGTTGCTGGTTTTGTTTTTTCCTTGTTGCCCTTGTCATTAGCTCTTAGTAGAGCTTTCCTTATATCCATGCACCGCCCTGGTAACCTCCTCCTATACTGATTCTATACGGTGAGCTGAAACCTTTCTCACTTTTTTCTCACTGACAAACACAGTATGCTGCAATCTTTTTCCATGGACACTGCCTCATTGTTTAACATGATTTATCAGATTGCACTCGTCCATTGTAAACAATAGTGGAACCGAGGTCGTAAAGAAATGTTAAGTCAAATATTTCATTTCAGATATACAGCATGTGCTCATATTGCAGTGTGAAATTAATTGCTGATACTTTTCATTTCAAGAGTCTTACCTCAAAGGCATTCTTCTTTAAACCTAAATCAAAATTACATTTCGACACAGAAAAAAAAAAGGTCAGCTCAAAATCCACATACCTAACCTCTATGTTTTATTAGTAAGTAACAATCTATATATCTACATACCCACAGCGAGGCTGAGACCGGACAGTACAAAGAATAGGATGACCTTCATTCTGCAGATAGTGGAGCTCAAGTCATGGATGGGAGCAGTCAATGCCCTTCTTTTATAGCCCTAAAATGGGCGGCATCCCTAAACACACAATATGGCATTGTGCACATTGGTAACTGTCCTAGACACTGGCAACTTTGAAATGAGAACAATATCATCAAGTTTCTTGGAATCCTGAACAGAACATTTAACATTTGCCAACATTTCACATCCTGCAGTAAATGTAAACATTAATAAATCAGGATGATGTTTTTACTCTTCATCTTTTCTATCCACCAAATTTTATTCAAAGAGAAAAGTTATTTGGACAAATGCATTTAAGAATGGATCACATCTAAGGTCATTATATGGAGTGATAAATTAGCAATAAAGGCAGAAAATTATCCATCATGCGATATCTTCAGGGAAGTGCTTGGTTGGCTTAAAAATGTATTCTGCAGCAACGACCCCAAACATACAACCGATGTCACTTAGGACTGTTAGCATATGCAACAGCTGCGGACTTAATTCTGAGTAAAGGAGGACTTTACACTGACCAGACAGTAGATGGCGATTGTGTAAAGTTCTATCCTTGCTGTGTTGTGGGGGAAGGAATCTCTATCTTACTTGTTAATTGAACTTTTGTTTTGTGTTTGCATCAGCAAGGAGTGGCTGTGCTATTATTCCTGTATCTCATGTTACCAAGATAAGAAGTAAACCTGTGTTTTTCCCATATAATCACTTGGTCAGCGAAGTTCCTACTGCATCTGTGGGGATTCAGAATCTGCACTCTGCAACAAGGACTATATTCAGTGTAAGGCTGAAGGCACACATGGAGCGTGTCAACATGCAGCGTGTTTGATGCACGATAGTGATGCAAGTGATATGCATGTTTTTGGGTGTGTGTGTGTGGTGCGAGTGTAGTGCGTGTGGCGAGTGTGCCTGCCTGTATTCATGTGAGTGTGCTGCGAGTGTGAGTGCATGTGTGGTGCGTGTGTTTGTGATGCTGTCCGTGGTCCTGAAGGACTGCGGACAGCATTTGCGGTGAATTTAAACTCGACGGCTGTTAAAGCCGGCAAATTTGAATGTACCGCTTTGTGAGTACAGTAATCAATAATGTTCCAGCACTGTCCCAGCAGCGCTGAAACATTATTGTTTAAAAAACTCAGTTAGAAATCTATATAATAAAGTGCTGTGGGTTAATAAACATTTTAACCTCCTCTGCAGGCTCTGCGCTACATGTCGACATAGAGCCTGCAGATGCGGCTAATAAAAGTCGGTGTTAGTATGCACTCTGTGTAGACATAGTGACAACACACACTGGCAGTGCAGGGGTTAATACCTTTATATTATTGATGCCGGCAATTGTCGGGTCATTTTACATTACTAACAAGCCGCTCTGCTCCTGCACTGAGCTGTCTGTGCTCCTGAAACTCTAGTGTGATATTACAGTAATATCACCCTGGAGCTTCAGCACCAGGGACAGCAGCTGCTGTGTACGTAATTGGTGTAAGTACGCAAAAAGTGTACCATGGCAGCCGCTGTCCCTGGTGCTGAAGCTCCAGCATGATATTACAGTAATATCACGCTGGAATTTCAGGACCACAGACAGCTCAATGCAGGAGAAGAGCGACTTGTCAGTAATGTAAAATGACCTGACAATTGCCGGGATCAGTAAAATAAAGGTATTAACCCCTGCACTGCCAGGGTGTGATGTCACTATGTCTACAGAGAGTGCACACACTCTGTGTACATATGATTGCAGCACACTAACTGCATTTTAACCCTTCTAACACCGGCTTTTATTAGCCGCAACTGCAGGCTCTATGCCGACATGTAGCACAGAGCCTGCAGAGGAGGTTAAAATGATTATTAACACACAGCACTTTATTATTGGGATTTCTGAGTTTTTAAACAATAATGTTTCAGCGCTGCTGTGACAGCGCTGGAACATTATTGATTACTTTGCTGGCAAAGCGGTACATTCAAACTCGCCGATTTTGATAGCCGGCGAGAATGAAGCGATTATAACAGCACACTCGTGCGACTAGTGCACAGTGTGCTGTATGGGTGCATGTTTGACTCGCACCCATATACTTTTAATGGCCACTCACACGTGGAAGTCACGTGCAATCGCAGCATGCTGCGATTGCACTCGCATTTCCATTGCATTGCGAGTGTAGTGCAATAAAATAGCATTGATGTGACCTGTATCATTTAAAGATACAGGTCCCAGTGAAATGCGATTGTTTATCGCATTACACTCGCACAAGCCTTGGGCCAGTGTGCCTTCAGCCTAAAGAAGAAAAAGGAGTCCTAGAAGAGATGATTTGGCCCCACAGAGCCCTGATCTCATCATCATTGACTCTGTTTAGATCATGCTTATCAAAATATTCAACTCTCAGTGAACAGCTTATAAGAGCACATGCCGAAGTGGAAACTACTAAAATACAAGCCATCTTTGCGCAAAGAAAAGTCAAAATGAATGCCTTGGCAGCAAGCGCAGCAGACGAAACAGCAAGCAAGAAGGCAGAGATGGAAGCCGAATAAGCATGTAAGAAGGCAGAAATGGATACTTTGGCAGCAAGTGCAGAAACCGAGACTGCACATAAGAAAGCAGAAATAGAAACCCTAGAGAAGGAATGAATGCCTGTGACAGCCATGGCAAAGTTAAAAACCTTTGAACAAGCTATTAAGAAGAGTCAAAGAGACAGTATCAGTTTTTGTGATATGGATGCAGAAGACCCCCTTAAGCATAAGAAACTATGTACTAAGCCAAAATGGTGCACTGCTGACCACCTCAAATGGTCCTGACAGTACTGACACTTCTCCAAGGCACCAAAATGCCGATCCTCCTACAGCACCCAGATTTCAAGGCCAGTCCAATGCACCACCAACTTACAGCCTTAAGCCTCCTTCATGTCCCAGAATGCATTGAGAAAACTCCACATACTAATGGCTACACGCAAACCAATATGCCAGCAAGTCACTATACTCCTGATAACTGCATAGTTCTGCCTCGTATATGGCAGAAATAATATACCATATATAATTTAATGTAATAATATATAACATACCAGCCCTCAGCTGCCTAGTTTTACCTTGGCTGGCAACTAAAAATAGGGTGAAGTCCACATATTTTTTTTTGCCAGCCAAGGTAAAACTAAAGTATGTATGTTCGGCTCACTATGCTAAGGTAAAACTAGGCAGCTGAGGGTGGCAGCCCGCAGCTGTCTGCTTTATCTGTGCTGAGAATGAAAAATACAGCAAAGCTCTACACATTGTTTTCCATTATTTTTTGTACACAATATGAAGCCAAGTTGGTTGCCATACACTAATGTGTATAGCTACCAAGCACAGACACTGTACAGATTGTGGGAGCGCAGTCTGATTGCAACAGCAAATCACAGAGAGTGAGCATCTGTAATTGGCCATTGCCGGTCTGTGCAGTGCATATGCATGAAGGTTAATGAGCGGCCCTAGAAGGAAGCAGCGGAAGACTGGTAATATGAATCTATCTATCCTATCATCTATCCTATTTTCTACTAGGAAAAAACCTTGCAGCATTCAGCTACTACCAATGATGTACATATACTGACAAGTAGGGATGGGCGAATCTACTCGCTAGGACTCGTTACTCGGCGAGTAGTAAGGGACTCGCAGGACTCGGTACTCTGCGAGTTTCCCAGTGATTACTCGCACGAGTCCAATGCAAATCAATATCAATCCTAGTTTTGTCAGAAGCTGACAACACTAGGATTGCCATTGTTTGCATTAGACTCGGCTACTGTGCCAGTGATAGCAGGGAAACTCGCTAGTAACTGCTGTTTCTTTGCGAGCCGAGTCCAGCTGTCTTCTCTGTGCAGCTCCAGGGTCCTAGAGCCCGCCTGCTCACAGACATGATGTAGCAGTGCTGAGATTGTTCTCAGTCTGCTCATTCCCTGTGCATAGATATAGATGGACATCGCGTTTTGGACTACGTCGGACGGAAGAGGATTTTTTTAATTAAAGATGGAGTCCCTAATGGCTTTTCTTTTTATTTCAAATAAAAATTTTTCTCTGTGTTGTGTTTTTTTAACCCTTTATTGGAGATTCTTAGTGGCTGGGTCAAACGTGGCCTGACATTAAGAATCTCGGGCTTAATACCAGCTTGTATAACAAAGCTGGTATTAACCCCTTTATTACCCAGCGTGCTACCGCCACCAGGGCCGCTGGAAGAGCGGGGTTCAGCGCCAGAGGATGGCGCTTCAATGAAAGCGCCATCTTCTGGGGCGGCTGCGGGCTGCAATTTGCAGCGGGGGGTGCCCAGAAAGCTTGGGCATCCCTGCACTGCGGATTCCAGCCCCCAGCTGCTTAGCTGTACCTGGCTAGACATAGAAATTGCGCGGAGCCCCACGCATTTTTTTTTTATTATTTCATGAATTTCAGAGTCAGAGTCTCAGAGTCAGAATCTCAGAATTTCATGAAATAATTTAAAAAAAATGCGTGGGGCTCCGCGCAATTTCTATGTCTAGCCAGGTACAGCTAAGCAGCTGGGGGCTGGAATCCGCAGCGCAGGGATGCCCAAGCTTTCTGGGCACCCCCCGCTGCAAATTGCAGCCCGCAGCCGCCCCAGAAGATGGCGCGTTCATTGAAGCGCCATCCTCTGGCGCTGAACCCCACTCTTCCAGCGGCCCTGGTAGCGATGGCACGCTGGGTAATAAAGAGGTTAGGGCCAGCTTTGTATTATCAGCTGGCCCTAAGCCCGAAATTTATGGCGGTCACGCCAATATTAGACATGACTGCCATGAATTTCTATTAAATTGTTTTAAAAAAAACACAACACAAAGAAAATTTTTTATTAGAAATAAAAAAAAAGCCATTAGGGACTCCATCTTTAATTAAAAAAATCCTCTTCCGTCGGACGCAGTCCAAAACGCGATGTCCTCTGCTCATCCCTGTGCATAGATATAGATGTCTGTACACAGGGAATGAGCAGACTGAGGACAATCTCAGCTCTGCTACATCATCTCTGTGCACAGACATTCATGTCTGTACACAGGGAATGAGCAGACTGAGAACAATATCAGCTCTGCTACATCATCTCTGTGCACAGACATTCATGTCTGTACACAGGGAATGAGCAGACTGAGAACAATCTCAGCTCTGCTACATCATCTCTGTGCGCAGACATTCATGTCTGTACACAGGGAATGAGCAGACTGAGAACAATCTCAGCTCTGCTACATCATCTCTGTGCACAGACATTCATGTCTGTACACAGGGAATGAGCAGACTGAGAACAATCTCAGCTCTGCTACATCATCTCTGTGCACAGACATTCATGTCTGTACACAGGGAATGAGCAGACTGAGAACAATCTCAGCACTGCTACATCAGGCAGCAGGCAGGCTCTAGGACCCTGGAGCATCCAGCACAGAGGAGAAAGCAGGACTCTTATCTGTGCGAGTTTCCCAGCCAGCGATTACAGTTGCAAAGTAAACGAGCAATGCAAATAAATGACAAAACTAGGATTGCTTCAGGCTGAAGCTTCCGAGACACATCTGCGATTTGTATATCTCACACTACTCGCTATTACTCGCTTCCCCATTCATTAACATTGGACTCGCTAGACTCGCAACGAGTAGCGAGTCCTGGGCTCGGACTCGCTAGAGTCAAGCGATTCCGAGTAATTTAGGATTCGCCCATCACTACTGACAAGCTATATACCGTATATACTCGTGTATAAGCCGACCCGTGTATAAGCCGACCCCCCTACTTTTGCCCCCCAAAACCTGGGAAAATTTATTGACTCGTGTATAAGCCGAGGGTGGACCCCAGCACAGGTATACAGCCCCCAGCAGTGTGGTATACAGCAGCCTCCCCAGTGGTATATACAGGCCCAAGCAGTGTTACAGCAGCAGCCCCAGTGGTATATACACGCAGCCCCAGTAGTATATACAGCCCCAGTGGTAGTATACACGCAGCCCCAGTAGTATATACAGCCCCAGTGGTAGTATACAGCCCCAGTGGTAGTATACAGCAGCCCCAGTGGTATATACAGCCCCAGTGGTAGTATACAGCCCCAGTGGTAGTATACAGCC
>JARQOC010000427.1:0-82359 GCA_033576535.1 Allobates femoralis | reverse complement strand
AACTCATCTGCAGGACCTGGTGTAGCCACCACAGGTAACTGACTGGCCGGTGGGAGCGACATTCACTCTTCTTTATGCCTTCTGAACTCCAAATATTAAAATATGTTTTGAGATCTTCAATAAATGAATTCAGCATAACCTTCTACGGTGTCCTAGATATGACTTTTTCTGTATTAGCATGAAAATAGTCACAAAGGAAAGTTTCCTCCAAACTATGAGCCAATAGGAACTTTATGGGTGTGAATAGAAATGTGAACCTTCCTCGCCCAGCAGTATTGCTTGATCATCGTGACATCAGACGTTATAGAACAAACTGGACACTACAGACTCAAAATGGATTCTCTTCCCTCACCAGCTAATCAAAAGAAGAGTGATAGATGCTGGCACGTAGGAGGTGGTCCACGGGGCCCCCACCCAATGGTCATGGTTCAGTGGCATGGCCACTAGACAGGGTGTTGCAAAATTATTTTCACCACTTTTAGTTATTAAAAAGAAAATCTATTTCATAACCTTCATAGATACAGATATTAAATGATTAGGGAGATTTCACACTACCTTTTTTTAGGATCCAGGGTGATGCGGGTGAAAACTGCATCCCCCCCGGATTCCCCCGGAATCCTCCACAATCAACACACTAGATGTACCGGTATGACTCGATTTAAGCCCCGCCCCTTTCATGACGCGGCCAGGCTCTCAGCACTGCTGCTAGCTGAGAGGGGGCGTGCATAATTATTAAGCGGGCGGAGGGAGCAGCAGACAGCCCCGCCTATACAGAAAAGCACACAACACGTAATTATATCCTGTATTCTTTACTTTAATACATGATTTTAGTCAGCAAAAGGGATAGATAAAAAAGATAAGAGGGGGTACAGGGACAGGTCTACCGACACGGGGAGTCAGTTTGTGGGGTCATGCGCGCAACTCTGAGGAGCCCGGCGCTTTTGTACATTACAGATTAAAGCAGAATAAGCCCACCTGGGACTGGGCACCCCCTAAAGACATTAATCAATCATTTATTTATTAAATTAATCGATTTACTATACATAGAACACTTTGCTCATCCCTGCAGCAGCAGAGAGGAGCAAACTATCCGGTAACCGGATTGCTCAGGATTACACATCCTGATTACACATCCTGAGCAATCCGGTCACCGGATTACGGATGCTTAGACCGCTCCGAAAACTGCAGCCTGCATGATTTTTACCGCAGGCTGCAGAGCCAGAGATGGACACCGGATTGCTTCACAAGCAATCCAGTGTTTAGCATAGGCTCCTATGAAAGCTCAAAACCGGATCAGGTTTTCACAAAAAAACGTAGATGTGACCCTAGCCAATGACAAGCTCACTTGTAAATACCTTGCTTTACCAAATCTGTAGGTAACCTCCGCTACTCCCGTGGTCACATGATTCCCAGTGGAGAATCCCCTGATTTGTGCTAGCGTCATTTCTGCTTATGCCAGCCATCCTGGCTAAAATCTGAAGTAACATCACAGACATGGGACCTCATGCTATATGAGATAACATGTAGAAGAACATACTGCTCCCACATGTGTAGGCCATTGGTTGCAAACTAGTTTTGTAATTTCCCTCACCCCCAATAAAAAAGTAATTATCCTGACAAATGAATTAAAAAAATAATTACACCCCAATTAAAGTCCTCAGACCCAGATAACCTATGAACATAGGGGTGATATTATTTTAAACTTTTGACTTTCCGGCTCCGTATCTCACCATCCACTACATTGTTGAGCATGAGATGACCTTCATTTTATAGACAATCATCTTGGTATCTCATACATAAAAGTGACTTGCAGCTATTTAGCATATGATTAGCTATGCAGATTCTTGTTATCTCATTTCATTGTTCCAGTTTTGCTCCTGGTTGAGGAAAAATCTTTTTCTTTCTGTATACTATAAATTTCAACCTGTTGTCACATTATCCAATAGCTCAGTATGTTATTAGGTTGGTTCTCAAGTAAAAGGTCATGGATCCAATCGAGGAGCAGCCATGAATAATATATGCCAAGAAAAGAGACACAGCATCATGCAGCTCATCGATAGCAGTCTCTTCTCTCAGCCCAAAAAATTGCCAAACTGCATCATGTGAGGCCATGACAGCTGGAGGAATACAAAACTGATTCTGTCCATCCACTGAAAAGCCAAGAGGTGAATGTCCAGGTAAAATATTGGAGACAAGTCAGCTCATCACAAGGTCTATCAGCTCTGGTGTGATTTTTAAGTCATATAAATCTGTATGATCCAATCAAGAGTTGGAATCTATCTAAATTCAGTTACGATCTGCTATTCGGCGCATGGATGATGTGAAGACAAATAAATAGGAGGGAGCAGATTCTGATAACAAGCTATAAAGGTGGAACAAGGAAGAGTGAGATGAATGAGGTGCCATAATGAGCTGGTCTAAAAAGATATATGTATAAAGTATGATTTAAAATGTGGAGGCTAGGTATTAGTCGGATATTCTGGGATAGTGCATTCCATAAAACTTGTGCAGCACAAAATAAGTCTTGGAGATGCAGGTGCAAGGTCCAGATTGTGGAGGATGTTAGTCCTAGATCAGTTGAAGAATGAAGAGCACAGGTAAGGTGATAGACAGAGATGATGGCAGAGATATAATGTGGTGCAGAACAGTGGAGAGCTTTGTGGGTGAAAGAGATGTTTGTATTGTATTCTGTAGTGAATTGGTAACCAGTGCAATGACTGACACAAGGTGGAAGCATCGGGGAAGTGGCCACATGTGGATGCCACATTCAGGACTGATTGGAGAGGAAAACACTTTGTTTATAGAGAGACTGATCAGAAAAGAGTCTCAGTAGTCCAGATGAGAATGAATAAGAGCGACAGTTAGAGTTTTTGCAAGTTAATTCGGTAACAAACTTAGTCAAAATGTCATACTGTAGGGTCAACTGTTGGGGGAAATACAACCCTAGCCTGGGGGCACTTCCAAACAGATTTTCATAGGGACTTAGCTTAGTTGCACTAGCTGGGGTGTGTCTGACACTGAACAATGCAAGGGGAAGACTTTCATGCCAAGGCTTCCCCGTTTCCTGCGCTGCTTTCAGCATTTTTGCCTTTAATAACCCGTTTAATCTCTCTCGGCCCTTCCTGGATTTTTGGGATGATACGGAGTTTCTCTGTTTTTCCCGGGTTACACCAGGCACAGACTAGGCATCCTCTGGTGTAATTTGCTGCCATTGTTGAAAAGCCAGGTTCGTGGTAGTACTGTCTCACAAGATTGTGCATCTTCACTTTGATTGATGGGTGGGGCCATGGGCCCATCTGGCAATCATTGGGTAGAGGGCTCGCGGGAGGCATGGTTTTCCTTTCAGTAGTATCAGATGCTTCTCATCCTGCACAGCTCCATCCTGGATCCATTTTTCCTTCCCTTCATTGGATGCTTGCTTCTGCAGGGTCAGGACCATGTTCTCCCAGGATTCTTCATCCGTCTTCTTCTTGTCCTAATCTTCTTCTTGTTCTAATCTTCTTCTTGTCCTGAGTCTTCTTCTTGTCCTGAGTCTTCTTCTTGTCCTGAGTCTGTCAAGAGATACAATTTGAAGGGTTCTGTGATGAGTGGCTTCACTGCTGCTTCCTTAGCTGCCCTGTCAGCCAAGTCATTCCCCACGGCTTCTCTTGAGGTCCCTCCAGTGTGTGCCTTTACCTTAAGTACCGCAACTCTTTTTGGCATCAGCAAGGACTCCAGCAATTCCTTCACCGCTCTATGGTGACGTATTGGAGTTTCATTGGCTGTAATGAAGTCTCTCGCCCTCCAGATAGCTCCGTAGTCATGGCAGATGCCAAATCCATAGCGGGAATCGGTATAAATGTTCTCTTTCTTCTGGGCTGCCATCTTGCAACCTTCGGTCAATGCAACCAATTCTGCTTCCTGTGTAGATATGGACGCGGGTAGTGGTTTGGCCATCTACACAGTATCTTCCGTGACCACCGCCATACCCGTGTGAAACCATTCTTCTTGGTCCGCATATCTTGATCCATCCACGAAGAGAGTCAAATCTGGGTCTTCCAGCGGCGTATCTGTGACTGTGTCAAATCCAGAGGTTTCTTGTCTCATAAGCGCAAGACAGTCATGCTGAGCCATTTCAAAGTCGGCTTCCTCTTCCACCAAAGTGTTAGAGACGTCACATTTCCCCCTTGGAAGAGGGAGGAGAGTTGCAGGGTTCAGGACATCACACCTGGAGATTGTCACATTGTCTTGGAGTAGAAGCGAACATTGTAGCCGTAGGTGCCGTGCAGCAGAGAGATGTTTAGGTTGGGTCTGGGCCAGAATGGCAGTGATATCATTTGGAATCTTCACCTTCAGACAGTGGCCCAGAATAACATCAGCAGTCTTGTCCAGCAGTAGGTGTGTAGCAAAGACAGCTCTCAGGCATGAAGGTGCTCCACGGGCAACTGGGTCCAATCTGGCAGAGTAGTATCCCAGTGGGCGCTGTCTTCCCCATGGAACTGTGTTAGGACTCCAGTGGCATGTCCTTTCTTCTCCATTACAAACAGGCAAAATGGTTTCTTGTAGTTAGGGAGTCCAAGGGCAGGAGAGCATATGATGCATCCTTCAGCGTGTAGAATCCATCAATGGCTTCAGTTGTCAAACAGAAAGGAATGTCTTTGAGGCAGTCATAGAGAGACTGCATGTGGACTGATGCATCCAAGGAAGGCACAATCGGAGTATCCAAGTCTATGGCTTCATTCACTGCCCGTAGATCTTGCACCATGCAAAACTTGGGAGGTTGTCCCTTTGGTGTTCTCTTCTTGACTGGAATCAGTGGGGTGTTGCATGGTGACTTGGTCGGGATGACTGCTCCATTCTTGATGTAGGGTGGCAGTTGTTGTGTGATAGCCGATTGGGCAATGGAGAGAGGGTACTGGGGCTTACAGGGTAAGCGGGCCCCTGGTTTAAGCTTGACTTCCTCTGGCTGGACTGGGAGCCTTCCAATGTCTTCAGGGCCTTGGGCCCACAGGATGTCTGATATCCGTGAAAGCCAGGCTGCATCCGTAGGTTGTATTGTCTCAGCAAAGTGAAAGGGGCCGAAAACCTGTGAAAGTTCTTCCTGGTCCAGATCCGTAGTAAGGGTGACAGTACCATTTTCCTGGAAGGAGATGTTGGCATGCAACTTCGTCAGTAAGTCAGTTCCCAGTAGGCTCACTATACAGGTGTTGGACACCACCAATCGAAATAACATGCTCTGTGTGGGTTGCAGGCTGACACGCAATGGGCGGGTCATAGGGGTATACTTGATGACTCCATCAACACCCACACATGGGATGGATTCTTCTGTGAGGCAGTCTGAGTCAGATAAGTCAGCAGATCTTATCACGCTTCTGGCTGCACCGGTATCCACTAAGAAGGGGATGGATCTTCCTTCTACCTCCATACATACAGTAGGAGTTGGGCCGCAAGCTTGTCTGTTGGCTTTGCAGAGCATATTGTAAGTTGGTGGATCCAGCTTGCCTATGTCCTATAGCTGGGTGGAGGGGGCGGGTGGCCGTTGATGGAAATCCTGTTCCTCCTTACGTGGACTATATTGCCACAATCGTAACAGGTGACTCCACTTGTTGGTCCTCACCTGTTCCCTGGGTTCTGCTACACCATAACATTACAGTTCCGGGGAGGTTTTGAAGGCCTGTTCATTTCTATGCCCCTTGCCACCTGAAATATAATATCTGGGTCCAATCGTCTGTATTCAGGTCTTGTCGTCTGGTCCTGCTTTTGTATGGGTTCAAGAAGACCTTGGACGAAGGCTTGTATCTATATCTGACTATGGGACTTCTCATGGTGATCAAATCCCAGGTCTGTGAACATCTGATTCAGCCGATAGTAAAACTTCTCTACACTTTCTCCTCTTTCTTGCATTATGTCTTGGACAGATGTTGCTGGTTCTGCCAGACGGTCCTTTGCCCAGGCATACAGCTTGAGTAAGAAAGCTTTACCAGACTCGAATGTTCTCAGATATTCCTGAGTACCTAGTGCAGGCTCCAGAGCTGGGCGCATCACTGGCCAGAAGGAGTCTTTTGCTTTGATTTCAGCCAATCCCGTAAGATCTTCCCTTGAGGGAGCGTGAGTCTTCTGAATCTGGCTCATCTTCCGATGAAAGGGCATAGGTTGCTTGTCAGGGTCCGGTAAGTTGTTCACCAATATGGCAGCTTCCTGAGGCTTCCAGGAGACATATCTGCCTCGCCTAGGACGGGAAACATGCTGGGGAGGGTCTTCATACTGTGCCAGTCGGGGTGGTGGATCTGAGCCATGTGTAGAGCTGCCTGTTGTGGCCTGTGTACCCCCGTACATTGATAATATCTGTCTCCCACCTCCCCTATCCTGGGGAGTGTGCTGTGACGGGGAAGTAGACTGTAGCCGGTGATGTGTCTGCTCATCTCCACCTGCTGCTCCCAATTGTGACAGTTCTGTCTTCATTAAAGGCATGCCTCCATGACTTCCTAGTGATGAGATGGGATCTACTGAGGCTGGGGAGAGATACTGTGGAATTTTTGGCCTAGCTCCTGGCCCAACTGGGAAATTCTCCTGTCCCCATGCCATCTGGTATTCTTCTTCGGCAGCCTCCTCCTCTCCATCTCCTGTTTCATCCCCGTCCCTGTTCATGTATATTCCAGATACTGCTGCAGAGCGGGGTCTGGTCTGTGCTGGCATGTAAGGTGTGCCATCCATATTGAGAACTGGACACAGGGTGGTCGGTCTATGTGGGAATCTAGAAGTTGTGTCCGCATAGGCACGGGTGCAGCAGCTTCTGTCAGTGCCATCTTCATCTTGTCAGGTGGTGGAGGAGTATACATGTATTCACCAGTAGCAGTGTCACGATGTTCAATCACAATAACTTCCTCGTATCCTGAGCAGTCTTATACCATGCGTCAGCATCTTCTAAAACCTTGGCATCCTTCAAAAGCCCTCTTTTACTTGTTATCACTTCCTTCCACTCCTTCTCATCTAAGCGTCCTCCATGGGTTGTGGATCCCATCAGTTTTAAGAGGACCTTCATATTCTTCACATACTTCTTCCATTTCACATACTTCTTCCCTTTCCTTCTCTGCCACCAGGTTTTTTGGGGGTAACTTGCTGAGGCTTTGACTGATTAACACCCATGTTATAGCTTACACCCAAGTCTCTGTACTTCTATCTTTGCTATGGCTGCCCACCCCTCAAGGTCACCACTGTCAGCAGGGTTGTATAAAGGGGAGTCAACATGGATACCTTCAGTGAGTCGGGCATTAATGTTTACTCTGAACACTCTAAACCTTGGGGGGGAAAAGAGGTGAAATGGGTCTGTAACCAAGTCAAGCAAGCTTCACACCTTGCTTACACTGTGTGCACGTTATGGAAACTAGTCAGTGGTGTTAGGAAGGCAGTTAGTCAAAGGACTGGAACTGGTTGCGTCACTGGAATCAGTCAGTCAGAGTTAGTCTGAGGACTGGAACTGGAATTGTTGTCACCAAACAGATAAAACAGATAAAACATCAAACTGTGTCGGCCCCCTCTACGCCTCAGTGGGGCAACAACTGGCCCATATAACTATCTTGCATATACTTCTTGCAACAAAACCCCTTGCGGATTGACTATCGTTAGCTGGGCATGTATATTTTGTCTGAACACCTTAAGTACTAGAAAAGTACCAGGGATTGCTATATAACCAGTTTCTTCCCGTGCATATAGCACGTCAGTAACACGATTTATTATCCAGCCAGCGGGTGTAATTGCTAGCTCTATACCTTGTCTGCACAAGGGGCATGTTATCTGGAGAGGCGGAACCATATCATCACTACAATCATTTACGTAAATTACGTACCCGTCCACCACCGCAGTCAGGACTACTAACACTACACTCCGTCCTTAGCTTGCGCACGAGGGGTGGGAAAACCATCAGCCGTGTCAGAGGCTGGAACTAGTAGTGAAATAAGCCATCAGCCCCCCATTCAGGGGCCGGAAAACCATCAACCCTATTAGGGGTCGGAAAACCATCAGCCCTATCCCCTGGGAATAGAGCTGGAAAACCAGGGAAACAGAATCTCCCCACTCAGACCCGTTTCTCCGTGCCCTTCTCTCTTTCGCTGTACTGAAACTGCAGCAATGATAGCACTGACATAAACACAGATAAACTCAGGATCAGGTTGCAAGAACATAAATAAGGCAGACAATTAAGGAATTCTCAGTACCGGGTTGCAAGGGCTAGGACTTCTCAGATCCGGTCATCTATGTCCGAGTCTGACAGCCAGCTACCTCCATCCCTGCACGGAGACACAGGAGGGTCTTAGGTAAGATAAATCATTTTCTTACCTCTTTGTAACCTGCAGGTCTACCCCTCATGTATGGTCCATCCCGGGAATGGAAGTTCAGTTGTGGCTGTCGTCCCCTGGACGTCCTAGCCCCACGCTGGTGCGCCAACTGTAATGGATGCTCTCCACACCTTTTGGGTGGGCTGTCCTCTTAATTGTCTGCCACCGAATTGATGCTTTGTCTAAGTGTGTGCACGCCACTGTAAGAACCACGCTGACAACCATGTCAAAGTAGAACTTAATGACAAATACCTTTATTAAGGGAGGGGTTAACAGTTTTATACGGCTCCTTAAAGGGATATTAAAAGGGGTGTTACTAGGGATGATTGCATCATATTATGCTGAATCTACATTTTATTCTGAAAAAACATTCATTCATATAGTGTGTGTTAGTTAGCATTCCAGTTCAGCCTTGGATTAGTACAGTGGGTACGGGAACATCTTGATAAGAGCTTCAGCACTGCTACATCTAACTCAAAACGTTATATAGAGTCTGAGACAGAGACATTCTAGAGGAAAGTGCAAGAATTCATATAAACATGCTTTTGGAAGGTTTCTGAATGGCTTCAATAAACTTATATAAATTATTAACTATTTATTGCCATGACAGTTGTAAGGCATCATGCACACGATGAGTACTTGGTGAGTTTTACTTCAGTATCTGTAAGGCCATGTGCAGATGATGATTATTTGGTGCGTTTCACTTCAGTATCTGTAAGGCCATGTTCAGATGACGATTATTTGGTGAATTTTACCTCAGTATCTGTAAGGCCTCGTGCAGGCGATGAGTATTTGATGCGGTTTTTAACGCAGCATCTGTAAGGCCTCGTGCACACGCTGAGCATTGTGTCACATTTAGGGGACTACAACAAGAGTCTCCATTTTTCCCAAAAATTTGGGCCCAGACACCGCTTCAGTGGCATCAATTGCCCCATAGTTGCAAGCTGAAAATGGTTGGTGAGGTGACTTTCATGCAGCACATTCCAAAATCCACAAGCCTTTAGTCTCCCCATGTTATCTGTAAGATTTGTCACCAAAATGTAAGTAGCGGCCAAAAAAAGTCTTGCCATCCCCACGAGTTGTGCCTCAATCCTCTGTATGTAGAAGTTCATCCACTGCTTCTGCCTTCTGAACCTCGTCTCGGTCCTCCACCTGCACCCAAAGCCTGTCTGGTAATGCTGTAACGGAGTGGGTAGCCCTGACTATATTATTATTGAAATGGACACTGAAGTAGACATTACACAGTCCGATACTGCCCCCTTGTGGACAAGTGCTGAAATTGCTGCAGAAATAATCACACCGACTGCTAATCCCCTCCCACAACAGCCGTGTGCTCAGGAAGAAAAAGTGTGGGAAAGACAGAAAGAGACGGAGCTCGACCAGGACAGACCTGCCTGTGGGTGATACTCGAGAGAGGGCTTCCTTGCGACACCTTTCTGAAAAGATCACGCCGCGGAAGCCATTGCAACAACCCCCAGGCTGCAGAACATTGTCACCGTGAGCCTAACCAGGCTGCAGAGCATTGCACTCTTAGAGCATATGCAGAGACTGTGACGGACACAAGGGAGCCATCTTCGAAATCTATATTTTTTTCTTCCTTGTTTTTCTCGGACTGAGAGACTATAAACCGGTACCTGTGGAGAGGACTGAGGAAAACCCCCCTTTCATCACTTCCCCTGGAATCGTCACCGTTAGACCCCAGGCCTGAGATATGGGAGCTACACCTTCTGCTGTTATTGACTGGTAACGTACATTGAGGGAAAGCTAGGGAAAGAAATTGCCAGTACTGTTCTGTTTTCTTTGTTTTTTTCTTTTTGCCGTGCCTCCGGAGCTGAATATCAGGGTACTAGACCTTCCCTATGTGTGCAGCCAAACCAGTTGAATGTGTTATCACCATGTTTAATAGTAAAGAAATGTTTCCCCCCGTTAAATCCGAGTATGGGGATTTTGTTGAAGCAGATCATAGACACACACCCGCGGCCTTACTGCCGGTCACTTCAATGCCACCCGCGTTCTAACTGCGCACAAGGAATCCTGCACACCTCCTTACTATGATGGCAGCAGGGCATCAGGCGGTCTTTAACTTGAAATGTCTGGGAAATATGAGTCACACAGCTGAGTATTTGTTGTCAGCTGTGGAGACCGAGTTCCATCAATGCTTGTGTCCACTGAACCTGCATCCAGGGAAGGCCGTGTGCACCAATGCTGCAATGCTGGGTGCAGCCCTCCGCCGGGGCAGTGTGACACACGTGCCTTACATAGCTCACATCTTAAACCTGGTTGTCCAGCCAATTTTTGCACACTATCCGGGCCTAGATGGTGTTAAGCAGAGGACACGGTCGCTGTGTGCTCACTTCCGCCGTTCGCATCCCGTAGCTCAACGACTTGCATCTCTACAGAAGTCGTTCGGCCTGCCAGTTCACCGGCTGAAATGCAATGTGCCGACACGATGGAATTCAACTCTGCACATGTTGCAGCAACTGTGGCAACACTGACGAGCCCTGGTGCATTACGTTATGACGTATAACCTGGGCCTACGAGATCCAGAGGTGGGGCAAATCACACTGCTGGAGTGGTCTGAAATGAATGATCTATGCACCATTCTGTATAGCACTGAAATGTCGACGAAGATGTTTAGTGATGATGATGCCATTATCAGCAGGAGTATTCCCGTAATTTCCATAATGGAGCACACTTTAAACAGTATTCAGAGTCAGGTGGTGGCACTAGAGGAGGGGGAGGAAGTACAGGAGGAGTCATATGCGGAGGGGCTCACAAGATCTCCAAGGTGCAGTTCACAGTTTATGAATGAGGGTCTACATTATGCTTGCTCAGAACCTTCTTTATCTGGGCCTGGATCCGACTCCAAAAGCTTCTGGGCATCAGTGCAGATCATTACCTCGTCTTGACTCACAAAAGCTTTGGAACAGACCTCTGATTCCCAGGCTATAGCATGAGTGAAGAGTGATGCATAGTCAACCATCTGTCTTACCCCATACTCAGATGGGTGGCTGGAGACTTGGGAGCTGTGCGGAAGCAAGTGGGATTGGGGTGACACCTCTGAGGACTGGTGTATTTGTGATGTAGAAGTTGAAGTGGAGGAGAGCCCACTAGCTGAAGAGCTTGCTATCCATTCAAGCGCCTGCTCTTTTTGTACCTCATCTAGAATTGGTATCGACCGTCGTCTGAGTCGAGTCCGTATGAAAGGAATCATATCAAAATCTCCACGGAAAGAAAAGGACATCTTACTTTGGCTGGAAGATGCTCTTTCTCCAGCAGATATTACTCTTGCTTTCCCACGTACCATATGGGCACAAACTGTTTTTCCCTTTCCACCATGCCTATTCCCCCTTCCACCACCAGCAGGCATTTGCCACTCATTTTGTTTGTGAACAAATTGGCAACTCTGCAGTTGTTGGCAAAAAATATTCTGATGGAAATCGAGCACAGCTGATTGGCCAGACAGTGGTACTAGGCACAAAAAATTATGTTTGCTTGTTCCAATAAAAAAATTATTACAATGAACTACACTCAAGGTGTATTTGGTTGTATTACACGTGGCCTACAGTGAAGATTTAGTAGATACTGCTTTTATGCAAAAAACGACAGGTTTGCTTGTTGCAGTAAAAAACTAGTAGAATGAACTACACTGAAGGTGCAGCTTCTCTCACAAGTGGCTACACCACTGTGGACACTGCTAGTCTGCTACTAGCCCGAACAAAGTGCCTGCACTAGCTGCAGCAAAAAAACTGCCTAACAGGTGGTGTAGCTTTCTTCACAGCAGTGCTACACTACTTGCCCTAATGGATTCACAGAGCTATATTACTGTGGCCAGATGCTGAGAGGAAGACTGCACAGCACTGGCACACACCTGACACACCCCCGCCTGGCAAACACTAATAGAGACTGCTCTAACCTAGCTCTCTAAAGGGCTGCAATTAAAATTAGTCCCTGCCTCTATGAAGTAGCCCTGAAATGGGCTGATATTACTAGTCCCTACTCCCTAAACCTATCTATCTAACTTTGTATTTGCTCACTAGCTGACTGAGAGAACACAATTTAGTTTGCACTGTTTAGAGCACGCACACAGCAACCGCGGTGCCGTCTAAGGCTGTGGTCACACATAGAAATCCGTTTTTGGAAGTGATTTTCATCACCAATCCGTTTTTTTCTGGGTGCTTTTTGAGCCTCCTGCACTCCTGAACGTTTTTGGACTTTTCATTAAAATAACGCATGCGCGAACGCATGCGCAAACGCAAGTGCGCATATGCCATGCGTTCGCGCATGCGTTTCCCATAGGGCCCCATGTTAAAAAAACGCATGAAAACGCATGCGTTTTTTAACTGATGCCAAAAACGTTGCATGCAACCTTTTTGACTCAAAAACGGACAGGGCAATGTTCTGAGCTCCAGAGAAAAACGGACAGGGTGTTTATTACATCCAATCCGTTTTTCTGTCAGTTTTTGGACTTAGAAAAAAAAAATGAGAAAACTGAAGCCAAAAACGGACTGAGGGCTTATGTGGAACCCCAGCCTAACACCTACAGCAGCTATCAGAAAAACGGTGGTGATCGTTAAGATGGACAGGTTTTATAGGGCTAGGACATGTGACAGACACAGCCAATGATGACCTTGGTTGTGTGAAAAAATGCACTTTGCAGTGTGGCACTGTGATTGGCTAACAGCCTGAACCGCCCCACTGTACATGCTTTAGGAGAAAAAAAAAAAAAAAGAGCGCGACCTTATTGCTGCAGCTCTGATACAACCCCCCCTGCACAATATACACACAAACTGGATATTAACATTCATTTGCAGTATTAGGGTTAGGTTTAGGGTTAGGAAGATTAAGCTTTTGTGGATCGAAGCGTTATCGAACATGTACTAGAACTGCTGAATTTCAAGCAAATTTTTCTAATTCGGCGAATGACTCAAACACCGCCAAAACAGCTCGAATTTGAGATTGGCGAACAATTCTAATCGAACATCGCTCATCTCTATTCACCAGCCTCCTCTAATCACATGTATAGAGCAGCAACCTGCTCTGTCTACCAGCCTCCACTGTCCACCAGCCTCCTCTGTCCACTAGCCTCCTCTGTCCACCAGCCTTCTTTGTCACCCGCCTCCTCTGTTCACCAACCTCCTCTGTTTACCAGCCTCCTCTGTTCACCAGCTTTCTTTGTCACCAGCCTCCTCTGTTCACCAGCCTCCTCTGTTCACCAGCCCCCTCTTTTCACCAGCCTCCTCTGTTCACCAGCCTCCTCTGTTCACCAGCCTCCTCTGTTCTCCAGCCTCCTCTGCTCACCAGCCTCCTGTGTAATGGTATATACTTTTCTCTCTCCTGTTATTCATGTATACTATACAACTTATTTTGCTGTAATTTAAAGAGGACCTGTCACCAATCATACATGGTGATCTAATTACAGCACTGAATGCAGCATGTCTGCTGCATTCAGGCAAGGGATCCTCCAGCACTTGAGCCCCCCTGTACCCTGAGATAATACACTTTGAAAACTTACACAGTGGAGCCAAATAGGAGGTGGCTTGTGGCTGGAGTAAAAGGGCAGTTTCACACCCCCTGTATGTTTAATCCACCCACCGCCGCCTCCCTGATGCCAATCATTGTCTCCCTCGCCTGCTGCATAGTACACAGAGCTTATTGCAGTGCTGGCCGCTTTGCCCTGCCTCCTGCGGTGACATCACCGCCTTTCCCCGCCCTGCTCCATGTTAACCATGGAACAGGGCAGGGAAAGGCGGTGACGTCACCGCAGGAGGTGGGAAAAAGCGGTCAGCACTGCAATAAGCTCTGGGTATTATGCAGCAGGCGATGGAGACAATGATTGGCATCAGGGAGGCAGCGGTGGGCGGATTAAACATACAGGGGGTGTGAAACTGTCCTTTGGCGCCAGCCATAAACTATCTCTTATTTGGCTCCACTATGTAAGTTTTCAAAGTGTATTATCTTGGGGTACAGGGAGGCTCAAGGGCTGGGGGACCCCTTGCCTGAATGCAGCAGACATGCTGCATTCAGTGCTGTAATTAGATCACAATGTATGGTTGGTGACAGGTCCTCTTTAACCTGTGCCCTTCCTCCACAACTTTAGTTCTTGGACTATAATGTAATCAGACTTTGGCCAACAGCTAATGGCGGATTGTGTCATTGTTCCCCTCAGCAGGAGGTGACTCCAATTGCAAAACCTGTTAGAAACAATGAAGCCCTGAGAGTCTTGTTCCGACTGGAGCAAACCATTCAATAGTAGGTGTGAACCCACCTATACATGGGCTGATCCCAAGAGCCCAGACAATACATTCATGTTTAGGATCAGTCAGTTATCTAGGAGCTGAGGTTCAAGACGCAGAGATCTTAGCTGAGGCAAGATCTTGGAGCCCGTGGGATTGTTCGGTGTCCATCATCGGTTGGATCCATTGGACTCTATCTGGACTATTTCTTCCGTTAACCTGACGTCAGGATTGCCAGGTGATGCCCCCCGAACTGCTCCTTGGTGGTGGACTTCTTACAGACTTGGCAGAATTGTCTTCATTTGTACTGTTCCATTTACCCTGTTCAATAAATCTTGTTGGATTGATAATTGGCCTGGTTTCACTTCCTGCTCTGTCGCACACCTGTCACCAGCCTCCTCTGTCAATCAGCATCCTGTCGTAAACCTCCTCTATTCACCAGCCTTCTCTGTCCACCAGCCTCTTCTGTCCACCAGCCTCTAGTGTCACCAGCCTCCTCTGTTCACCAGCCTCCTCTGTCACCAGCCTCCTCTGTCAATCAGCCTCCTGTCATAAGCCTCCTCTGTTCACCAGCCTCGTCTGTTCACCAGCCTCCAGTGTCACCAGCCTCCAGTGTCACCAGCCTCCGGTTTCACCAGCCTACTGGGCTTAACCAGGCTCCTGTGTTTACCAGCCTCCTCTGTTTACCAGCCTCCCATCACCAGCCTCCTATGTTCCCCAGCCTCCTCTGTCAATCAGCCTTCTGTCATCAGCCTCCTGTGTCACTAGCCTCCTCTGTGACCAACCTCCTCTGTTTACCAGCCTCCTCTGCTCACCAGCCTCTTCTGTTCACCAGCCTCCCATTACCAGCCTCCTCTATTCACCAATCTCCTGTCATCAGCCTTCAGTGTCACCAGCCTCCTCTGTTCAGCAGCCTCCTGTCACCAGCCTCCTCTGTTCAACAGCCTCCTGTCACCAGCCTTCTCTGTTTACCAGCCTCCTCTGTTCACCAACCTCCAGTGTCACCAGCCTCCTCTGTCCACCAGCCTCCTGTCACTAACCTCCCCTGTGACAAGTATATAGCACCCCCATCTTCAGCTCTATGAGCCCTCACCTCTCCTGTGTTTTCTACTCATGACGTCTTCCTCCTCCTCTGCTGTGCCGTCAGCAGTGGGAGATGATACTCACATGCAGAGGAGGGATGCTGCATCTCCTCAATATTCACTTCGGATGCAGGGACTTCTCTGACCCGGAACTTGCGGCGCCACTATTTCACTACACTACTGGGTCAGAAAAAAACAAAACCAAAACAACTCAAGTCCAGATATCTGTTGAAATCCCATAGACCACTAATAGATCCTCCCTGGGAAAAGTTCCATTTACTGGTAACTATGTCAGAATTATCACCTAATCAATGAATGCAATTCACCACCATATACACACTGATGCTCATACGG
The DNA here is from genome assembly GCA_033576535.1 of Allobates femoralis. Classification (NCBI taxonomy): domain Eukaryota; kingdom Metazoa; phylum Chordata; class Amphibia; order Anura; family Aromobatidae; genus Allobates; species Allobates femoralis. Next base: position 66,375 of record JARQOC010000427.1, on the reverse strand, counting down.
GGTTAATCACATTAAGGAAGGGCGGTTTCACACTGACACCTCTCTCACATATGATTCGCATAACAAAACAAAAGGTTATATGTTTTGACTGCACATCAAAGAGAGACTATACGATCTACAAAACTATCTATGTTCGTGTTGCAAGTCCAATCACCAGTGCAACCTAATGCTGCAGCTGTCAAAGCTAACCCATGCATCCTGTAGGAATCATATAGACTAGCAATCTAGCTAGGAGTGTGTATAGAACACTGAACTCCGGCATGAACCCCCTATTACCCCGGTCCGTGCCATACATCAACCACCACAATTAATTGCCTGCTACCATGTACCTATCAATAGCATGCGCTGTAATCCACGTCCTCAATTGGCGGTAGCCGCGCGCTCAGATGCGCATTTCGGCCATCCTTCGTCAGGGAGCTTGTACTTCTTGGTCAGTCAGCTCTGGCATCTGAGGAGAACATGGAGGTGTCCCCCCGCCCCCTCTGGACCCCCTTTCCCCTCCGAAAGGACAACAGATTTCCTGGATTGTCTAACAGAGGGGAGGGACATTAAAAAAAATAAAAAAATAAAAAATTTCCCTGTGCCAGTGCCGCCCCCTGAAGCCCGGCAGCCTAGGCACATGTCCTCCAGTGCCTAATGGAAAATACGGCCCTGCCCCCTAGACTTATATGGGGTTTGGTCAAGCCCAGTCCCGGACCAGAATTTTGTTTTAAGTCCAGCCGGATCCAGCAAACCCAAACACATGTGGGTTCACCAATCTCTAGCATTCAGCACTGCAGTAGTAAACTAACCACTGTGCTAACTCTTTCTATGACTATAATTAGCGTAATAATTAGATGTGCGCTCTGACATCCTATCTCTATGTTGGATAACTGTAAGATGTCTTCTACAATCTCTGCTTGATCATTTATAGTGGTTTTGATAATCCTGCATGATTGAATAAGCTACACCACATGATGTGATAGCTGCAGTGCCTTATGGGGCAGCCCCTGTAGCCGCATGTCACTTCATAGCAACTTGCTCTCTGTCTGATGCAATCTATGGCAATGTTTGAAATGGTGCAATTGTTTTTTCTGCCAATTACCGTATATACTCGTGTATAAGCCGAGTTTTTCAGCACAAAAAATGTGCTGAAAAGTCCCCCCTCGGCTTATACACGGGTATATACGGTAATCATATAACATATATGTGCCCCAGCTGTATACAGCAGCCCCAGCTGTATACAGCCCCCCTGTGGTAACCAGGGCCCCCCTTGCTGCACCTGTAAAGGAAGAAGTCAGTATACTTATCGCTGCTGCCGCCGCTCCGCTTCTCGGTCACCGCGCTGCTCCGGGTCTTCATGCTTCCTGTTCCTTCTCCGGCGCTCAGGAAATGACGTCATTGTTCGAGCGCCGGAGAAGGAACAGGAAGCGTGAAGACCCGGTGCAGCGCGGTGACCGAGAAGCGGAGCGGCGGCGGCAGCAGCAGCGATAAGTATACTGACTTCTTCCTTTACAGGTGCAGCAAGGGGGGCCCTGGTTACCACGGGGGGGCTGTATACAGCTGGGGCTGCTGTATACAGCTGGGGCCCCTGTATACTACCTATGGGGGGTCTGTATACCTCTGGGGCTGCTGCTGTATATACCCCCTAGGGCTGCTGCTGTATATACCCCCTGGGGCTGCTGCTGTATATACCCCCTGGGGCTGCTGTATACTACTACTGGGGCTGCTGTATACTATCACTGGGGCTGCTGTATACTACCACTGGGGCTTCTGTATACTACTACTGGGGCTGCTGTATACTACCACTGAGGCTTCTGTATACTACTACTGGGGCTGCTGTATATACCCCTGGGGCTGCTGTATACTACTACTGGGGCTGCTGTATACTACTACTGGGACTGCTGTATACTACCACTGGGGCTTCTGTATACTACTACTGGGGCTGCTGCTGTATATACCACTGAGGCTGCTGTATACTACTATTGGGGCTGCTGTATACTACCTCTGGGGCTTCTGTATACTACCACTGGGGCTGCTGTATATACCTCTGGGGCTGCTGTATACTACCACTGGGGCTGCTATATATATCTCTGGGGCTGCTGTATACTACCACTGGGGCTGCTGTATATATCTCTGGGGCTGCTGCTGTATATACCACTGGGGAGGCTGCTGTAACACTGCTGGGGCCTGTATGTACCACTGGGGAGGCTGCTTTATACCACACTTCTGGGGGCTGTATACTACCACTGGGGAGGCCCGTACACCACTGCGGGGGCCTGTATACCACACTGCTGGGGGCTGTATACCTGTGCTGGGGTCCACCCTTGGCTTATACACGAGTCAATAGGTTTTCCCAGATTTTGGGGGCAAAAGTAGGGGGGTCGGCTTATACACGGGTCGGCTTATACACGAGTATATACGGTATTTAAATTCACCTGGATCTGAAAATATAATACAATTCAACAAGAATTTGACTTGTAGGAGATTGTTCTGTATTTAGTGCACTATATAGGTACATGTTTCATCCAGTTATCTATAGTAATACATGATTGGACCTTTTTAATTAATGTAATATCTAGTGATATATCAAGATTCAAGATTCAAAGCAGCTTTGTTAGCAAGACTAAATACACATTAGTTTTGTCACAGCAAGTGTACAATAGGAACTATGGGATTGATGGGTAGGCACTGTAGGAACGATGGATGGGGCAGATCCAGGGTGGGGGCTATGGAAGTCCATGGCATATCATAGTTCTCAAAGTCTATAGCATGTGCTTACATACCGCGCTACTATCTCCACTGCTCTCTCTGCTTCCCCCAGCTGGGTATATGTTTTCTGTTCCTCTCATGGTGATTAAATCGGGAAAGAGATTTGAGAGTCTCCTGAAGTGAGTGTCCTTACTGCTGAGTACTTGGAGCAGTGTAGCAAGAACTGGCTTTCATCCTCCAGGACCTCCTGGTCATAGTGTTGGCACAGTCTTTGCTCTCTAGGTTTGTAGCTCTTCCTGTATTGGCCGGATTCGATGGCCAGACTTTGGGCACAGAGTCTATATCGGCTCAGGATCTTGCGGTCTCTGGAGTCCGGGAGTTTCTCCAAGATATGAGGCAAGTCTGTAGTCTCTGGTGTCTGGGATTTTCTACAGATATGGGGCCAGTCTGTAGTCTCTGAGACATGGTCAGTTTCTTTGAGGTGATGATATGATTCTTCCAGTCACTGGCATTCCTCTCCTGGTCCTCATCTACCGTAAGGTTGTTATGAGTTGTGTTCCGATCCAGTTGGGTTTGGGTGAGCTTTTCTGAGGTTCTGGTTTGGGTGAAATGTCCCGGAGGTCCTGTTTTGGGTGAGGTTTTTCAAACATCCTGGTTTGGGTGAGTTGTTCTGAGGGTCCTTGTTTGGGTGAACTATTTTGGACATCCTGGTTTGGATGAGCTGTTTCAGACGTCCTGGTTTGGGTGAGCTGTTTCCGAGGTCTACAGTCATGGCCAAAAGTTTTGAGAATGATACAAATATTAATTTTAACAAAGTCTACTGCTTCAGTTTTTCTAATGGCAATTTGCATATACTCCAGAATGTCATAAAGAGTGATCAGCTTAACAGCAATTACTTGCTAAGTCAATATTTGCCTAGAAAATGAACTTTAACCCCCAAAACACATTTCAACATCATTGCAGTCCTGCCTTAAAAGGAGCAGCTAGCATCGTTTTAGTGATTGTTCCATTAACACAGGTGTGGGTGTTGATGAGGACAGGGCTGGCGATCAATCAGTCATGATTAAGTAAGAATGACACCACTGGACACTTTAAAAGGAGGTTGGTGCTTGGTATCATTGTTTTTCTTCAGTTAACCATGGTTATATCTAAAGAAACACGTGCAGCCATCATAGCACTGCACAAAAATGGCCTAAAAGGGAAGAGTATCGCAGCTACAAAGGTTGCACAACAATCTATCGCATCATCAAGAACTTCAAGGAGAGAGCTTCAATTGTTGTCAAAAAGGCTCCAGGGCACCCAAGAAAGACCAGCAAGCGCCAGGACCGTATCTTAAAACTGTTTCAGCTGCGGGATGGGACAACCAGCAGTGCAGAGCTTGCTCAGGAATGGCAGCAGGCTGGTGTGAGTGCTTCTACACGCACTGTGAGACTGTGGAGACTCTTTGAGCAAGGCCTGGTTTAAAGGAGGGCAGCAAAGAAGCCACTTCTCTCCAGAAAAAACATCAGGGACTGACTGATATTCTGCAAAAGGTACAAGGAGTGGACTGCTGTGGACTGGGGGAAAGTCATTTTCTCTGATGAATCCCCCTTTCGATTGTTTGGGACATCTGGAAAACAGCTTATTTGGAGAAGAAGAGGTGAGCGCTACCACCAGTCTTGTCTCATGCCAACTGTAAAGCATCCTGAAACCATTCATGTGTGGGGTTGCTTCTCAGTCAAGGGAATCGGCTCACTCACAGTCTTGCCTAAAAACACAGCCATGAATAAAGAATGGTACCAGAATGTCCTCCAAGAGCAACTTCTCCCAACCGGCCAAGAGCAGTTTGGCGCCCAACAATGCCTTTTCCAGCATGATGGAGCACCTTGCCATAAAGCAAAGGTGATAACTAAATGGCTCAGGGAACAAAACATAGAGATTTTGGGTCCATGGCCTGGAAACTCCCCAGATCTTAATCCCACTGAGAACTTGTGGTCAATCATCAAGAGACGGGTGGACAAACAAAAACCAACAAATTCTGCCAAAATGCAAGCATTGATTATGCAAGAATGGAAGAATGGAAGAATGGAAGAATGGAAGAATGGAAGAATGGACGGGGATCAGTCAGGATTTGGTCCAGAAGTTGATTGAGAGCAGCCAGGGAGAATTGCAGAGGTCCTGAAGAAGAAGGGTCAACACTGCAAATATTGACTTGCTGCATGAACTCATTCTAACTGTCAATATAACCTTTTGGTATCATAATATGATTGCAATTATATTTCTGTATGTGATATAAACATCAGACAAACAAATAAAAACCAGAGGGCAGCAGATCATGGGAAAATATCATTTTGGTGTCATTCTCAAAACTTTTGGCCATGACTGTAGAATGGGTAAGCTGTTTGGGACGTTCTGGTTTGGGTGAGTGGTTTGGGATGTCCTGGTTTTGGTGAGCTGTTTCAGACGTCCTGGTTTGGATGCGCTGTTTGGGACATCCTGGTTTGGGTGAGTTGTTTCGGGGGTCTAGAATGGGTCAGTGGTAGTGATGGGCGAGTCCTAAATTACTCAGAATCGCTTGACTCTAGCGAGTCCGAGCCCGGAACTCGCTACTCGTTGCGAGTCTAGCGAGTCCAATGTTAATGAATGGGGAAGCGAGTAATAGCGAGTAGTGTGCGATTTACAAATCGCAGATGTGTCTCGGAAGCTTCAGCCTGAAGCAATCCTAGTTTTGTCAGAGACTCTGACAAAACTAGGATTGGCATTGACTTGCATTGGACTCGTTTACTGTGCAAGTAATCACTGGGAAACTCGCACAGTAAGGAATCCGGCTGTCTGCTCTGTGCCGGGCTCGGTCCTAGAGCCCGCCTGCTCTTCCTGTGTGTAGCAGAGCTGAGATTGTTCTCAGTCTGCTCATCCCTGTGCATAGACATCTATATCTATGCACAGGGATGTAGCAGAGAGGACATCGCGTTTTGGACTACGTCGGACGGAAGAGGATTTTTTTAATTAAAGATGGAGTCCCTAATGGCTTTTTTTTTTATTTCTAATAAAAAATTTTCTCTGTGTTGTGTTTTTTTTTAAACAATTTAATAGAAATTCAAGGTGGTCATGTCTAATATTGGCGTGACCGCCATAAATTTCAGGCTTAGGGCCAGCTGATAATACAAAGCTGGCCCTAACCTCTTCATTACCCAGCGTGCCACCGCCACCAGGGCCGCTGGAAGAGCGGGGTTCAGCGCCAGAGGATGGCGCTTCAATGAACGCGCCATCTTCTGGGGCAGCTGCGGGCTGCAATTTTTCAGCGGGGGGTGCCCAGAAAGCTTGGACCTCCCTGCGCTGCGGATTCCAGCCCCCAGCAGCTTAGCTGTACCTGGCTAGACATAGAAATTGCGCGGAGCCCCACGCATTTTTTTTTTTATTATTTCATGAAATTCATGAAATAATAAAAAAGAAGGGCTCCCCTATATTCTTGTGTCCGGCCAGGTACAAATAGGCACCTGGGGGTTGGGGGCAGCCCGTTGCTGCCTGCTGGATCCGGCTGGTTCCAGAAATACGGCTAAGCCCATGTAATTTTTTTTCTGAAAACTCAATAAAACCATCCTAAAAAAGGGACTGCATCTTTATTAACCCCTCGCCCATGGTCCAGGGGTTAATAAAGATGCAGTCCCTTTTATCTACATTGTTTTATGGATTTGTCAGAAAAAAATTTCACGTGGGCTTCGCCGTATTTCTGGAACCAGCCGGATCCAGCAGGCAGCGACGGCCTGCCCCCAACCCCCAGGTGCCTATTTGTACCTGGCCGGACACAAGAATATAGGGGAGCCCTTTTTTTTTCATTATTTCATGAATTTCATGAAATAATAAAAAAAAAATGCGTGGGGCTCCGCGCAATTTCTATGTCTAGCCAGGTACAGCTAAGCAGCTGGGGGCTGGAATCCGCAGCGCAGGGAGGTCCAAGCTTTCTGGGCACTCCCCGCTGCAAATTGCAGCCCGCATCCGCCCCAGAAGATGCCGCGTTCATTGAAGCGCCATCCTCTGGCGCTGAACCCCGCTCTTCCAGCCGCCCTGGTGGCGGTGGCACGCTGGGTAATAAAGGGGTTAATACCAGCTTTGTTATACAAGCTGGTATTAAGCCCGAGATTCTTAATGTTAGGCCACGTTTGACCCGGCCACTAAGAATCTCCAATAAAGGGTTAAAAAAAACACAACACAGAGAAAATTTTTTATTAGAAATAACAATAAAAAGCCATTAGGGACTCCATCTTTAATTAAAAAAATCCTCTTCCGTCCGACGTAGTCCAAAACGCGATGTCCTCTCTGCTACATCCCTGTGCATAGATATAGATGTCTATGCACAGGGAATGAGCAGACTGAGAACAATCTCAGCTCTGCTACATCATCTCTGTGAGCAGGCGGGCTCTAGGACCTTGGAGCTGTGGCAGCCTGCACAGAGCAGACAGCCGGAATTGGCTCGCAAAGTAACAGCAGTTACTTTGCGAGTTTCCCTGCGATTACTTGCACAGTAATGAGACCAATGCAAGTCAATGGCATTCCTAGTTTTGTCAGAGTCTCTGACAAAACTAGGATTGCCATTGATTTGCATTGGACTCGTTGCTGTGCGAGTAATCGCTGGGAAACTCGCAGAGTACCGAGTCCTGCGAGTCCCTTACTACTCGCCGAGTAATGAGTCCTAGTGAGTAGACTCTCCCATCCCTAGTCAGTGGTTTGGGACGTCCTGGTTTGGGTGCACTGTTTCAAATGTCCTGGTTTGGATGCACTGTTTGGGACATCCTAGTTTGGGTGAGCTCTTTTGGGGGTCCAGGTTTGGGTGAGCTGTTACAAAGGTCCTGGTTTGGGGTGACATAATCCATGATCCAGATTTGGGTGGGCTTTTCTCAACCTTCTGTTTTTCTATTTTACCTACATTTATCAGGGCTATAAGGTGATGGGAGCTTGGATTGCTTATAATATTACTTTAATGCAAAGCATAATACCATTTTTTAATGATTTATGATATTACATTAGTGCACTACCTGTTACATTGCCTGGTCCAGTCATAGGTTTCATCTATTGTACATAGTTAATGAATAGTCATCTATCATCAGTTTTTCTCCTGTTACAGATGGGTTAACAGAACATTCATCATCTTTGATTTCTTGCAATCCCAGAAGAAGACCAGAATGTTTCTTAGTTGTAAATAACTAGAAACGTCATTGTTCTCTGCAGTCACAATCACGGTTCCTCCCGGTAATTATAATTGTTAATAAGCGGCATATGGCGGGGGAATTCTACACATAGTGAGGAGTGAGGAGAGGCCGCCCTGTCGTCTGGGTCATTATTACTTTCTATCATATGTAATTATATGACCCGGTATCTGACTCCTGGATGTATTCTAGATTTATCCTTGTAGTGAGGTGCGGGAGGGGGAGAGTGACAGCTGTGACTGCAGCTCCGCTCCGTCATCTGGTTATACAGAAGGATACAATGTAACATGGAAAACAATGTACAATACAATAAACCAATAGATCTGGAGTCTACAGATTATAATACAATGTATAATATACCGTACGTGGGACACTTCATATGTAGAGTAGTGATGAGCAAATATATTCAACACTATTCGTTACTCACATGATTGTTAGGCTATTTGGGCTCCTCGGTACTCGCGAGTATTTTGGTATATTTTTTGTGAGATACGAGCGTCCCCCCAACATGTAATAAATATGCAGGGATTGCTTTTTAGTCACAGTAATGCCATATCCATCTTTAATAATGGCATTATTGTGGTTGGCAGGCACAGTGTAACAAAAAAAAAACCTTAAGGCCCCATTACACGCAACAATATTGTTAACGTTATCATTGCAACATCACCGGTTTTGTGACGTTGCAGCGACGTCGAAATGAAATCGTTGCGTGTGATACGTAGCAACGACCAATGATAAGTTTGTTGATCGTTGATGAATGGCCAGGACCATTTTTTCATCGTTGGTCTGCCGCTGTCACACATGCATCGGCGTGCGTGACAGGGGCAATGACCAACGATCCCCATTCTGCGGCCAGCAGCCTGAACATTTCTAATGACCAGCAGGTGTCAGACGCAGACTGGCTGATCTGCCTGTGTGACAACTCACCAGCTATCAGATAACGACGTCCCAGCGAACCCAGCCACGTCGTATCGTTGGTCGGTTCACTGGAACATCGCAGCGTGTAACGGGCCTTTACTTGAATCAGTGATAAAGGTCTGGGAGGGAAGTAAAAAGGCAGAGATAGATGGGAAAGTGGTGAAACTGTTTACTGTAATTGAGCTTGTTATCGTAAATATATAATTAAATAAATAATAATAAAAAAATACAACCTGCGTTGATTTATTAAGATACATTTTTTGTTAAGATACAGTGGACAGTTGGGTGCTGGTATTCAAAGACTGTAGTGTCCCATCGTCATTGGGCCACTCGAGCTCCAAAAGAGCAGCACTCGGCTGCCCCACATTTGCCGCACTGACTGAATTTGATGTGACAACCGTGGAGCTTACCTAGCTCATCTCGAATGCTCTGGTGTGCTAGCAATCACGGTAATATAAGGGGTTAATGACAGCTGAGAATTGTCAAAATATCACAGCTGTAACCAACCCCAGGGTTGGTAATGGAGAGCTTCCCTCCCCCCATTACCAACCCTGTAAGTAACAAGTAAAAAACACAAACACACAAAAGTTCTTTATTATAAATTACTAGCTGTGAGCCCGATACAAATGCATCGGGATTCTAGAACGTGCATTAATTTGATTATAGTAGTTATAGCTGTTAGCCTGATGCAAATGCATCGGGTATCTAAAATATGTTTATTGTTTTTTTAAACATTTTTAAATAATAATCGCATCATCAATAGCAATAATATAAGCCATAGCATTATTATTAGCAGTAATAGCAGTATTAATAGCATTATTAGCAGTATTATGAGCATTAATAACAGTATTAATAGCATTAATAGCATTATTATTAGCATTAATAGCATTATTAATAGCATTATTAGCATTAATAATAGCATTAATAACATTATTAATAGCATTAATAGCATTATTATTAACATTAATAGCATTAATAATAGCATTATTAGCATTAATAATAGCATTAATAACATTATTAATAGCATTAATAGCATTATTATTAGCATTAATAGCATTAATAATAACATTATTAGCATTAATAATAGCATTAATAACATTATTAATAGCATTAATAGTATTATTATTAGCATTAATAGCATTAATAATAGCATTATTAGCATTAATAATAGGATTAATAACATTATTAATAGCATTAATAGCATTATTATTAGCATTAATAGCAATATTAATAGCATTAATAGGATAAATATTAGCATTAATAGCATTAATAGCATAATTAATAGCATTAATAGCATTATTAATAGCATTAATAGCATTATTATTAGCATTAATAGCATTATTAATAGCATTAATAACATTATTAATAGCATTAATAGCATTATTATTAGCATTAATATCATTATTATTAGCATTAATAGCATTAATAATGCCATTAATAGGATAAATATTAGCATTGATAGCATTAATAGCATAATTAATAGCATTAATAGCATTATTAATAGCATTAATAGCATTATTATTAGCATTAATAGCATTAATAGGATAAATATTAGCATTAATAGCATTAATAGCATTATTAATAGCATTATTATTGGCATTAATAGCATTAATAATAGCATTATTAGCATTAATAATAGCATTAATAACATTATTAATAGCATTAATAGCATTATTATTAGCATTAATAGCATTAATAGCATTATTATTAGCATTAATAGCATTAATAATACCATGAATAGGATAAATATTAGCATTAATAGCAATAATAGCATAATTAATAGCATTAATAGCATTATTAATAGCATTATTAGCATTAATAGGATAAATATTAGCATTAATAGCATTATTAATAGCATTAATAATACCATTAATAGGATAAATATTAGCATTAATAGCATTATTAATAGCATTAATAGCATTATTATTGGCATTAATAGCATTAATAATAGCATTATTAGCATTAATAATAGCATTATTAACATTATTAATAGCATTAATAGCATTATTATTAGCATTAATAGCATTAATAGCATTATTAATAGCATTAATAGCATTATTATTAGCATAAATAGCATTAATAATAGCATTATTAGCATTAATAGTAGCATTAATAAAATTATTAATAGCATTAATAGCATTATTATTAGCATTAATAGCATTAATAATAGCATTATTAGCATTAATAATAGCATTAATAACATTAATAATAGCATTAATAGCATTATTATTAGCATTAATAGCAATATTAATAGCATTAATAGGATAAATATTAGCATTATAGCATTAATAGCATAATTAATAGCATTAATAGCATTATTATTAGCATTAATAGCATTATTAATAGCATTAATAGCATTATTATTAGCATTAATAGCATTAATAATGCCATTAATAGGATAAATATTAGCATTGATAGCATTAATAGCATTGTTAATAGCATTAATAGCATTATTATTAGCATTAATAGCATTAATAGGATAAATATTAGCATTAATAGCATTAATAGCATTATTAATAGCATTATTATTGGCATTAATAGCATTAATAATAGCATTATTAGCATTAATAATAGCATTAATAACATTATTAATAGCATTAATAGCATTATTATTAGCATTAATAGCATTAATAGCATTATTATTAGCATTAATAGCATTAATAATACCATGAATAGGATAAATATTAGCATTAATAGCAATAATAGCATAATTAATAGCATTAATAGCATTATTAATAGCATTATTAGCATTAATAGGATAAATATTAGCATTAATAGCATTATTAATAGCATTAATAATACCATTAATAGGATAAATATTAGCATTAATAGCATTAATAGCATTATTAATAGCATTAATAGCATTATTATTAGCATTAATAGCATTAATAATAGCATTATTAGCATTAATAATAGCATTATTAACATTATTAATAGCATTAAAGCATTATTATTAGCATTAATAGCATTAATAGCATTATTAATAGCATTAATAGCATTATTATTAGCATAAATAGCATTAATAATAGCATTATTAGCATTAATAATAGCATTATATAAAATTATTAATAGCATTAATAGCATTATTATTAGCATTAATAGCAATATTAATGGCATTAATAGGATAAATATTAGCATTAATAGCATAATTAATAGCATTAATATCATTATTAATAGCATTAATAGCATTATTATTAGCATTAATAGCATTAATAATAGCATTAATACCATTAATAATAGCATTAATAACATTATTAATAGCATTAATAACATTATTAATAGCATTAATAGCATTATTATTAGCATTAATAGCATTATTAATAGCATTAATAGCATTTATTATTAGCATTAATAGCATTAATTAGGATAAATATTAGCATTAATAGCATTATTAATAGCATCATTATTGGCATTAATAGCATTAATAATAGCATTATTAGCATTAATAATAGCATTAATAACATTATTAATAGCATTTAATAGCATTATTATTAGCATTAATAGCATTAATAGCATTATTATTAGCATTAATAGCATTAATAATACCATGAATAGGATAAATATTAGCATTAATAGCAATAATAGCATAATTAATAGCATTAATAGCATTATTAATAGCATTAATAGCATTAATAGGATAAATATTAGCATTAATGCATTATTAATAGCATTAATAATACCATTAATAGGATAAATATTAGCATTAATAGCATTAATAGCATTATTATTAGCATTAATAGCATTATTATTAGCATTAATAGCATTAATAATAGCATTATTAGCATTAATAATAGCATTATTAACATTATTAATAGCATTAATAGCATTATTATTAGCATTAATAGCATTAATAGCATTATTATTCGCATTAATAGCATTAATAATACCATTAATAGGATAAATATTAGCATTAATAGCATTAATAGCATAAATGATAGCATTAATAGCATTATTAATAGCATTAATAGCATTATTATTAGCATAAATAGCATTAATAATAGCATTATTAGCATTAATAGTAGCATTAATAAAATTATTAATAGCATTAATAGCATTATTATTAGCATTAATAGCATTAATAATAGCATTATTAGCATTAATAATAGCATTAATAACATTATTAATAGCATTAATAGCATTATTATTAGCATTAATTGCAATATTAATAGCATTAATAGGATAATATTAGCATTAATAGCATTAATAGCATAATTAATAGCATTAATAGCATTATATTAGCATTAATAGCATTATTAATAGCATTAATAGCATTATTATTAGCATTAATAGCATTAATAGGATAAATATTAGCATTAATAGCATTAATAGCATTATTAATAGCATTATTATTGGCATTAATAGCATTAATAATAGCATTATTAGCATTAATAATAGCATTAATAACATTATTAATAGCATTATTATTAGCATTAATAGCATTAATAGCTTATTTATTATCATTAATAGCATTAATAATACCATGAATAGGATAAATATTAGCATTAATAGCAATAATAGCATAATTAATAGCATTAATAGCATTATTAATAGCATTAATAGGATAAATATTAGCATTAATAGCATTATTAATAGCATTAATAATTTCATTAATAGGATAAATATTAGCATTAATAGCATAATTAATAGCATTAATAGCATTATTAATAGCATTAATAGCATTATTATTAGCATTAATATCATTAATAATAGCATTATTAGCATTAATAATAGCATTAATAACAAAATTAATAGCATTAATAGCATTATTATTAGCATTAATAGCATTAATAGCATTATTATTAGCATTAATAGCATTAATAATACCATTAATAGGATAAATATTAGCATTAATAGCATTAATAGCATAAATAATAGCATTAATAGCATTATTAATAGCATTAATAGCATTATTATTAGCATAAATAGCATTAATAATAGCATTATTAGCATTAATAATAGCATTAATACATTATTAATAGCATTAATAGCATTATTATTAGCATTAATAGCATTAATAATAGCATTATTAGCATTAATAATAGCATTAATAACATTAATAATAGCATTATATAGCATTATTATGAGCATTAATAGCATTAATAGTATTATTAATAGCATTAATAGGATTAATAGCATTATTAATAGCATTATTAATAGCATAAATAATAGAATTAATAGCATAAAAAATAGCATTAATAGCATTAGTATTAGCATAAAGAGCATTAATAGCAATATTATTAGCATGAATAGCATTATTAATAGCATTAATAGCATTAATAGGATAAATATTAGCATTAATAGCATTAATAGCATAATTAATAGCATTAATAGCATTATTAATAGCATTAATAGCATTATTATTAGCATTAATAGCATTAATAATAGCATTATTAGCATTAATAATAGCATTAATAACATTATTAATAGCATTAATAGCATTATTATTAGCATAAATAGCATTAATAGCATTATTATTAGCATTAATAGCATTAATAATACCATTAATAGGATAAATATTAGCATTAATAGCATTAATAGCATAAATAATAGCATTAATAGCATTATTAATAGCATTAATAGCATTATTATTAGCATAAATAGCATTAATAATAGCATTATTAGCATTAATAATAGCATTAACAACATTATTAATAGCATTAATAGCATTATTATTAGCATTAATAGCATTAATAATAGGATTATTAGCATTAATAATAGCATTAATAACATTATTATTAGCATTAATAGCATAATTATTAGCATTAATAGCATTATTATTAGCAGTAATATCATTATTATTAGAATTTTTCTTTTTAATTATTATTTTTTATTTAATTATTTATTATTTTTTTATTTATTTTTTTATTATTTTTTAATTATTTTTTTTATTATTAAATTTATTATTTAGGATGAGACCCAGTTCTCATTCAGGTCCGCTGGAAGGGCTGATATAATTAGCATATATTTATTTTTTTTATTATTATTTTTATTGAATTATTTATTATTTTTTATTTATTTTTTTATTATTTTTTAATTATTTTTTAATTATTTTTTTTATTATTAAATTTATTATTTAGGATGAGACCCAGTTCTCTTCAGGTCCGCTGGAAGGACTGATATAATTAGCATATATTTTTTTTTTTTATTATTATTTTTATTGAATTATTTATTATTTTTTATTTACTTTTTAATTATTTTTTAATTATTTTTTAATTATTTTTTTTATTATTAAATTTATTATTTAGGCTGAGACCCAGTTCTCATTCAGGTCCGCTGGAAGGGCTGATATAATTAGCATATATTTATTTTTTTTATTATTATTTTTATTGAATTATTTATTATTTTTTATTTATTTTTTAATTATTTTTTAATTATTTTTAAATAATTTTTTTTATTATTTAATTTATTTATTTTTTTAAGTCAGACTGAGACACAGTTCTCATTCAGGTCCGCATTTTTTTTTTTTTTTTATTATTATTTTTATTTAATTATTTATTATTTTTTAATTATTTTTTTATTATTTTTTAATTATTTTTTAATTCTTTTTTTTATATTAAATTTATTTATTTTTTTACTTGCGAGTGAGACACAGTTCTCATTCAGGTCCGCCTTTTTTTTCCCCATTGACATACATTAGCGGTGTGTCGGCGATTTTATGGCCGGCCACCTGGTTCTATTTGTCGGCCCTAAAATCGCGGACACACCGCTAATGCATGTCTATGGGCAGTCAGCTCGAATTCTGATTGGTCGGCGTCCAATCCGAAATCGGGCTGACTGCCCATAGACATGCATTAGCGGTGTGTCCGCGATTTTAGGGCCGACAAATAGAACCAGGTGGCCAGCCATAAAATCGCAGACACACCGCTAATGTATGTCAATGGGGAAAAAAAATGCGGACCTGAATGAGAACTGCGTCTCAGTCTGAGGGGCTCTTCTGATTGGCTGAGGGCAGTATACAGCGACCAATCAGAAGAGGGCCTCAGATCTCATTGAGATAGAATGGGGGATTTTTCGTCCATTCTATCTTAACCCCTTTACGACTAATGACGAGTATACTCGTCATGAAAAGATGTCAGTTCCCGCATCATGACAAGTATACTCGTCATGGCTTTGAACTGTCACTGCTTGTAAACAAACAGTGACAGTTCAATTCTAAAAGCTGTCAGTGACAGCTGAGGGTCAGGGGCAGAGGTGTGGGGACCCCTGTTAGAGGTCCCCACACTCAGAGCGATGTGATCGGTCAGTCAATCTGACCGACCGATCACATCAAAATCGCGCAGGAAAGTGCTGAATGTCAGCACTTCCCTGAGCGATCGCTGCAGGAGCCGGGCTGTCAGCTGTGCCCGGCTCCTGCACACATCCCCTGCCTGTGCCCGCTCTCCTCCGTCCTCTCCCCGCTGTGTCTACATCTCCCCCCCCCCCCCTGTCCCCTACTGCCCCTACTGTGTCCACCCTCCCCCCCTCATCCGCCCCCCCCCCGCACTGCGATCACCGGCTGAAGTTAGTAGCGGGGGGGGGGGGTGTAGCATCCCCGCCCTCCAGCGGCATTGCACCGCCACTCACCAGTTACCGGCGCCGGGCACGCAGGAGGACGGGGTGTGTAGCTGGCGCCGCCCCCTTCTCCACCTCCGCTCCCTAGCCTGCCTGCTGCTTGGTCCACAGGTGCGGCCCTGGGTAAGACCCCCTGCATCCCTGATCCCCCATCCCCCTGCAGAGGGATCCCTGATCCCCCATCCCCCTGCAGGGGGATCCCTGATCCCCCATCCCCCTCCAGTGGGACCCATGATCCCCCTGGAGGGGGATCCCTGATCCCCCCATCCCCCTGCAGGGGGATCCCTGATCCCCCATCCCCCTCCAGTGGGACCCATGATCCCCCTGGAGGGGGATCCCTGATCCCCCATCCCCCTGCAGGGGGATCCCTGATCCCCCATCATCCCTGATCCCCCATCCCCCTTCAGGGGGACCCCTGATCCCCCATCCCTCTGCAGGGGGAAGAGGGACCCCTGATCCCCCAGCAGGGGACCCCTGATCCCCCATTCCCAGCAGGGGGATCCCTGATCCCCCATCCCCCTGCAGGGGGATCCCTGATCCCCCATCTCCCTGCAGGGGGATCGAACTGCAGAAAGAGATCTGACAGCTCAGGTGCAGTGATCCAGTAGATCACTGTGCCCAAGTTTTCAGATCGCTTTCTACATCTTGATTCCCATGCAGGGGGATTCCCCTGCATGTGGATTGAGCTGCAGAAAGCGATCTGACAGCTCGGGCGCTGTGATCCAGTGTATCACGGCGCCCAAGTTGTCAGATCGCATTCTGCAGCTTGCTCTCCATGCAGGGGAATCCCCCTGCATGGGGATTGAGCTGCAGAAAGCAATCTGACAGTTTGGGCGCAGTGGTCCAAACTGTGCAGTGATCCGGGCTTTCAGACCACTGCGCCCAAGCTGTCAGATCGCTTTCTGCAGCTTGCTCTCCATGCAGGGGAATCCCCCTGCATGGGGATTGAGCTGCAGAAAGCAATCTGACAGTTTGGGCGCAGTGGTCCAAACTGTGCAGTGATCCGGGCTTTCAGACCACTGCGCCCAAGCTGTCAGATCGCTTTCTGCAGCTTGCTCTCAATGCAGGGGATTCCCCTTGCATGGGGATCGAGCTGCAGAAAGCAATCTTGCAGCTCCGGCACGGCACCCGGGCTGCCAGATCGCTGCTCTGCAGTCCGATCCTCCTGCATAGGGATCAAGCTGCAGAAAGCAATCTCGCAGCCAGAGCGCTGCACCTGAACTGCCAGATCGCTGCTCTGCAGTCCAATCCGTCTGCATGCGGATTGAGCTGCAGAAGGCGATCTCACAGCCCCGGTGCAGTGATCCACATAGTAGATCACTGCACCCGGCCTGTCAGATCGCTACTTTGCAGTCCGATCCTCCTGCATGGGACCTTCGTTGTGGACTACGTCGGAGGCGATCGAGCGTCGTGGGACCTTCGTTGTGGACTACGTCGGATCTTTTTATAATAAAGATGGAGTCTGAATTTTGTTTGTGTTTTTTTTCAAAATAAATATTTTTTTCTTTGTGTATTTATTGACTACTTACCAGAGATTCCTAATGGCGGGTCTAACATTGGCCCAATATTATGAATCTCGGGCTTAGTGCCAGCTGCCAATAAAAAGCTGGCATTAACCCCTTTATTACCCAGTTTGCCACCGGCACCAGGGCAACTGGAAGAGCATGGGTACAGCGCCAGAAAATGGCGCTTCAATGAATGCGCCATTTTCTGGGGCGGCTGCGGGCTGCAATTCTCAGAATGGGGGGCCCAGAACGCTTGGGCCTTTCCATGCTGAGGATTCCAGCCCCCAGCTGCCTAGTTGTACCTGGCTGGGCCAAAAATATGGCGGAGCCCTACGTCATTTTTTTTCTAGAATTAGATCTAGAAATAAAAAAAAAATGGGCTTCGCTGTATTTTTGGTTGCAGCCAGGTACAACAAGGCAGCTGGGGGTTGCTGGCAGTCTGTAGCTGCCTAGTTGTACCTGGCTGGGCCAAAAATATGGCGGAGCCCTACGTCATTTTTTTTCTAGAATTAGTTCTAGAAATAAAAAAAAAATGGGCTTCGCTGTATTTTTGGTTGCAGCCAGGTACAACAAGGCAGCTGGGGGTTGCTGGCAGTCTGTAGCTGCCAAGTTGTACCTGGCTGGACCAAAAATATGGCGGAGCCCTACGTCACTTTTTTTCTAGAATTAGCTCTAGAAATAAAAAAAAATGGGCTTCGCTGTATTTTTGGTTGCAGCCAGGTACAACAAGGCAGCTGGGGGTTGCTGGCAGTCTGTAGCTGCCAAGTTGTACCTGGCTGGACCAAAAATATGGCGGAGCCCCACGTAATTTTTTTTTTCTAGAATTAGTTCTAGAAATAAAAAAAAGGCCTTCGCTGTATTATTTGTAGCCGGCCATGTACAACTTGGTAGCTGGCTGACTGGAATCCTCAGCGTGGAGAGACCCCAATGTTGTGGGTCCCCCATGCTGCAAATTGCAACCCACAGCCACCCAAGAAAATAACGCATTCATTACAGGCAGCATTTTCTGGTGCTGTACCTTAACTCTTCCAGTTGCCCTTGTGCTGGTGGCACACAGGTTCTCCATGTGCGACATGGTGTCCGCTAACAATTTCAATGGAAAATTAGCTCCAATTGTTGGCGGAAACCATGTCGGGTATGGAGAGCCCCTCCCTGTGTGCCTGAACATTGGAGCTCCCCCACAAGTGACCCCATTTTGGAAACAAGACCCCCGAAGGAACGTATCTAGATGCATAGTGATCACTTTCAACCCCCAGATGCTTCACAAATTCATCCATAAAAATGAAAAAGCACTTTTTTTTCCACAAAAAGTTTCTTTTTTCATTTTTACGGATCAATTTGTGAAGCACCTGGGGGTTCAAAGTGCTCATTATGCATCTAGATATGTTCCTTCGGGGGTCTAGTTTCCAAAATGGGGTTACTTGTGGAGGAGCTCCAATGTTTAGGCACACGGGGGCTCTCCATATCCTACATGGTGTCTACTAACAATTCCAATTGTTAGTGGACACCATGTTGTGCATGGAGAGCCCCTGTGTGTCTCCACATTGGAGCTCCCCCACAAGTGACCCCATTTTGGAAACTAGACCCCCTAAGGAACGTATCTAGCTGCATAGTGAGCACTTTGAACCCCCAGATGCTTCACAAAATCATCTATAAAAATGAAAAAGCACTTTTTTTTCCACAAAAAGTTTCTTTTTTCATTTTTACGGATCAATTTGTGAAGCACCTGGGGGTTGAAAGTGCTCACTATGCAGCTAGAAATGTTCCTTCGGGGTCTAGTTTCCAAAATTGGGTCACTTGTGCGGGAGCTCCAATGTGGAGACACACAGGGGCTCTCCATACGCGATATGGTGTCCGCTAACAATTTGAATGGAAAATGAGCTCAAATTGTTAGAGGACACCATGTCAAGTTTGGAGGGTCTCTGTGTGTCTTCACATTGGAGCTCCCCCTCAAGTGACCCCATTTTTAAACTAGACCCCCAAAGGAACATATCTAGATGCATAGTGAGCACTTTGAACCCCCAGATGCTTCACAAATTGATCCGTAATAATGAAAAAAATAAATTTTTTGTGGAAAAAAAAAGTGCTTTTTCATTTTTACGGATTAATTTCTGAAGCATCTGGGGGTTCAATGTGCTCACTATGCATCTAGATACGTTCTTTCGGGGGTCTAGTTTCCAAAATGGGGTCACTTGTGGGGGAGCTCCAATGTGGAGATACACAGGGACCCTCCAAACGCGACATGGTGTCCGCTAACAATTTGAGCTCATTTTCCTTTCAAATTGTTAGCGGACGCCATGTCGCGTTTGGAGGGACCCCGTGTGTCTCCACATTGGAGCTCCCCCACAAATGACCCCATTTTGGAAACTAGACACCCTAAGGAACGTATCTAGATGCATAGTGAGCACTTTGAACCCCCAGATGCTTCACAAATTCATCCATAAAAATGAAAAAGCACTTTTTTTTCACAAAAAGTTTCTTTTTGCCTACATTTTTTCAGTTTCACATGGGCAAAGGGATAAAATACATCGCAAAATTTGTTGGGCAATTTCTCCTGAGTACACAGATACCTCATATGTGGTCATAAACTACTGTTTGGGTGCACAGCAGGGCTCAGAAGTGAAGGAGCGCCATTTCACTTTTTTAACGGAAAATTGGCTCCAAAATTCAAATTGCGCTCCTTCCCTTCTGAGCCCTGCCGTGCGCCCAAACAGTGGTTTATGACCACATATGAGGTATCGGTGTACTCAGGAGAAATTGCCCAACAAACTTTAGGATGCATTTTATCCTGTTGCCCATGTGAAAATGAAAAAATTGAGGCTAAAAGAACATTTTTGTTACAAAAATTAAAATGTCCATTTTTTCCTTCAACTTTATTTTAGTTCCTGTGAAGCACCTGAAGGGTTAATAATCATCTTGAATGTAGTTTTGAGTAGCTTAAGGGGTGCAGTTTTTGGAATGGTGTCACTTTTGGGTGTTTTCTGTCATGTACACCCCTCAAAGGGACTTCAAATGTGATGTGGTCACTAATAAAATGGTTTTGTAAATTTTGCTGGAAAAATGAGAAATTGCTGATGAACTTTGAACCCTTATAACGTCCTACCAAAATTTTTTTCTTCTTCCAAAATTGTGCTGATGTGAAGTAGACATGTGGGAAATGTTATTTATTAACTATTTTGTGTCACATAACTCTCTGGTTTAGCAGAATAAAAATAAAAAATTTGAAAATTGCGAAATTTTCAAAATTTTTGCCAAATTTTTTATTTTTTCACAAATAAACGCAAAAATTATCGACCTAAATTTACTACTAACATGAAGCCCAATATGTCACGAAAAAACAATCTCAGAATCACTAGGATCCGTTGAAGCGTTCCAGAGATATTACCTCATAAAGGGACACTGGTCAGAATTGCAAAAAATGGTCCGGTCATTAGGGTGCAAAGTGACTCGGTCCTTAAGGGGTTAATGAGAAGGAAGAGGACGTCGGAGGTGGAAGTTAGCGAAAAGAAGACAGAAGATCCCCGGGGCCGGACGAAGAGGCGGAGATGGCGGAAAGAAGAGAGAAGACCCCCGGGGCCGGAGGAAGAGGATGCCTGGCCGGACGGAGGACTTGTGGATCGGACGGACGATCAGATGACTTGAAGGCATGTAAGTGATCGACGGGGACGTTAGGTTAGGGGACGGCGGGGGCTTCGGGTGTAGGGCCTTAGGTGACAGCGGCGTTAGGTTAGGGGACTGCGGGGGCTTAGGGTGTAGGGCTTTAGCGAGAGGGGCAGGGGGTAGACGGCAGGGCTTAGGGGGTATCGGCGGGGGCTTAGGATGCTGCGGGTCGGGGGTTAGGTGGTCGGGGCTTAGCGTGTATGGGTGCGGCGGACTTAGGGGGTATCGGCGGGGGCCTAGGATGCTACGGGGGTTAGGGGGTAGGGTCTTAGGGGCGGTGGTGCCTTAGGGGGTAGGCGGCATGGCTTAGGGGGTATCGGCGGGGGCCTAGGATGCTACGGGTCTTAGGGGGTAGGGGCTTAGGGGCTGCTGTGGGGCTTAGGGGGTAGGGGCTTAGGGGCTGCTGCGGGGCTTAGGGGGTAGGGGCTTAGGGGCTGCTGCGGGGCTTAGGGGGTAGGGGCTTAAGGGCAGCGGTGGCTTAGGGGGTAGACGGCGGGGCTTAGGGGGTATCGGCGGGGGCTTAGGATGCTGCGGGTCGGGGGTTAGGTGGTCGGGGCTGCTGCGCGGCTTAGGGGGTAGACGGCGGGGCTTAGGGGGTAGGGGCTTAAGGGCGGCGGTGGCTTAGGGGGTAGACGGCGGGGCTTAGGGGGTATCGGTGGGGGCTTAGGATGCTGCGGGTCGGGGGTTAGGTGGTCGGGGCTGCTGCGGGGCTTAGGGGGTAGGGGCTTAGGGGCGGCGGTGGCTTAGGGGGTAGACGGCGGGGCTTAGGGGGTATCGGCGGGGGCTTAGGATGCTGCGGGTCGAGGGTTAGGTGGTCGGGGCTTAGCGTGTAGGGGTGGGGCGGACTTAGGGGGTAGGGCCTTAGGTGCGGCGGGGTGGTTTTGTTGCGGGGTGGGTGTGCGGACATGGGGGTGGGTGTGCGGACATGGGGGTGGGTGTGCGGACATGGGGGTGGGTGTGCGGACATGGGGGTGCTGTGCGGACATGGGGGGGGCTGTGCGGACATGGGGGGGGCTGTGCGGACATGGCGGTGGGTGTGCGGACATGGGGGTGGCTGTGCGGAGATGGGGGGGCGGCTATGCGGACATGGGGGGCCTGTTTGGACCTGGGTGAGGCTGTGCGGACATTGGGGGGGCGAGTTGTGGGTAGCGGGGAGCGGAGGCGGTTCGCGCCCAATGTTAAATTCGTATCCACATGACGACATCGGAAAGTGCGCGCGGAGGGGCGCTTTTCCGATTCGCGATTATATAATAGATAAAAACACTCTCTATTACCAATTTATTAACCCCTAAAACACCCCACCATGTCCCGTGATGTCACAACTCTGCTACATCCAGACGTCATGGTCAGTGGTGACATTGACTCTGGGCTACAATTACAACACTGGGGGAGCTGTCAAAGTGACCCAAAAGGAATTCAATGCCAGACTGTTGGGGTGAGTGTCATGGTGCAGTCTAACAGTCCTGCCCTGAGTTCACTTAAGGTCAATTCTATCCTTTCATATGGCACCTGCTCTGTGAGCCAGATGTGACCTTAGGTGAACTAAATGCCGGAGAGTCGGAGTGTGTGTCACTGTGCAGTCCAACAATCCCACTCTCAGTTCATCCAAGGTCACTTCTGGCTATTCAAACCGTACCTACTCTGTGAGCCAGCTGCCACCTTAGATGAACTCAATACCGAATTGACAGAGTGCATATCACTGTGAGAACCAGAAGCTGTGAGGGCCGGAAGCCTTGAAGGAGTCTTTCATGTTGGAGTTCTAAGGCATTGGGACCTGCAGGTGATGAACCTTTGGAAGAGTTCATCACCTAAAGATATGTTACCAGCTGTGATATCCAGGAACCTTAAACTTTCCATTAAACATCCATTTATGATTTATGGCCAAAAGGGTTTCCGGAAAACCTGGTAGTCTTGGACTGTTACCTGAATTCACAGCCATTGTGTCCACCAGTATTTTTCAACCTGGTGAATTTAAGGGAGCCTTTAACCCCTTTACAACCACTGCATCATATTAAAACGGCAGCAGTTAAGAGCACTTCTTACTTCCAGCTGTTTTAATGCAGCAGAAAGGAAAATGTATGTAGCCACCAGTATCGGAAAATTGCCGGGGTTTCAGCTACCATTGGTATGAATTGGCAAATTATTTTTCCATTACTGGTCCAGTGATCGCTTGTATACACTGTATATTGGTGATTACATGAATAAAAATTACATCACTGGTAAAAAAAGATTTCTTTGTCAGCTGACATGATCAAACATGTCAGATGATAGGGAAATATCCTCCCCCGGTGCCCCAAGGTACCGCGGACCTCAAAGGTAACCCCTGCTGAACACAGTGTACATGTGGGAAAAAAAAGAGTCCAGGCCCCTACCTGCAACCCACCCTTCAATCTGTCCCCCCACCCTTCAGTGTCCCCCGCTGGTACCTTTGTCCTTCTGATCCCTTCCAATTGTCCTATAGGAAAACTCCTGGCAGCTCTCCTTCTATGCCAACTTATGGGAAGATGGCGGTTGACTGCATAGAAATCTTAAACTCCTGAGGAAGTGTACAGTGGGTACACGAAACGCGTCGAGTCTGTGGAGGAATAAAGATCTTTGTCTTAAGATCTGAGGTCCTTGGAGTGATTTTCTTGGCCAAATCTTCGAACAGCGCGATCTACAAGCCGGATTCCTATATCAACGCATACTATTTGTTAAAAAGGAATTTTCTGTGTGTGTGTGTTTTATTAACTATTAACTTACTGGATTGGTAATAGGCAGGTATCAGAAGAACCATGACATTACCTATCCAGGACCTTTTCCACATTGTTTTCCATTACTTATTTATTTTACACGCTATAACAGCAGGGTGGTTGCCATACACTATTGCTACCAAGCACAGACACCAGTACAAATAGCGGCAGCATGGTCTGATTGAAACAGCCAATCACAGAGGTTCTCACAGAGTGAGTGCCTGTGATTGGCCATTGCCTGTCAGTGCAGTGAATATGCATGAAGCTTAATGAGTGGCCCCGGAAGCAAGAAGCAGAAGACTGGTAAACTCAATCTAGCTATCCTATTATCTATCCTATTATCTAAACTATCTATCCTATCATCGTCATCCAAGTGCTGTGCGTGTGCCGTGTGATTTTATTTTTCTTGCACCCATTTACTTGCTTTGAGGGAATCTCGGTGAGATCCACAGTCATGCGCAGCATGCTGCAATTTTTTCCTCAACCCGTTTCTCGCTGAGGAAAAGCTTGCAGATGGGCATTGTACTGTAGTTTAACTTTAATACCAGCACACTCACCAAGTTTTTACGCAGATGTGAGCATATCCTAAGGAATAGTCTGTGTCCGTGATGGATAAACAAGTAGGAAAGTTTTTTGGCATGAGGTAACCCTGAAAATGGAAAAAAATGGGCTTGTTTAATGAATAGGTCAACTACCACTTAAACTAAAGTTTAGGAGTAGAGGAATGAGCTCGTGACTGGACTTCACGGATCTCTGCTTCCAACTCGTCTGATGCCATAGAAACCATAATACCCAGATGGAGAATGGAGGTTCTGGAGGAGACATGGAGTCAAGACTATGTGACAAAGCGTCAGCCCTCATATTCTTATGGTGGGTTTACACACACCAATCATTGTATCCAATCTCTGAACCAATCTCTGGTTGCAGTGAAATCATGGACACATTGCTCCATTTTGTGGCTGTGTACAACATGGAGCAATCTGTCCATGATTTCACTGCAACCAGAGATTGGTTCAGAGATTGGATACAATGATTGGTGTGTGTAAACCCACCATTATACCTTGGCCTGAGTGTGGTAGAAAATATTAATCTAGTCTAAAATAATGGCCATCTTGCCTGTCTTGGACAACCATTTGGCTGATTTAATATAAGTTAGATTTGTATGATCCGCCACAACTGTGACTTGATGAACAGCTCCCTCAAAGGATTGGCTCCATTCTTCTGACTCTAGTTTAACAGCGATCAACTCACGATTCCCAACATCAGAACTTCTCTTGGCAGACAAACATTTCCCAGAGAAAAAGGCACATTGCCCCAAGATGGTTAACGTTTGAAGATCTTGAGACAATAAAACCCTTATCTCGATTTCGGAAGCATCTACCTCCACAATAAACGGTTTCTGGAGATCGGGTTTAATAAAAGCTCCAACAGCAGCCAGCAACCAAATCCTGACCTGGAAAGTCAGTAAGAGGACTAACAATGAAAAAAACACTGATACATTTTATAGAGTTAGGCTGGGGTCACAGTAGCATTTTTTACTAGCGTTTTTGGAGACCTGCGTTTTAAAAAACGCATGTAAAAGACGCACCCATAGGCCCCCATGTTAAAAAACGCATGCCATAATAGCCAAAAAGCATGTGTGACAGTCCCTTGCGTTTTTGGTACTTTTCCAAAAACGCATGCGTTTTTCAATATGGGGCCTTATGGGAAACGCATGCAAAAACGCATGTACAATTAGTGCCATTCAAAAACGCATGCGTTTCCCATAGGAGCCCATGTTAAAAAAACGCATGCGTTTTTTTAACATGGGCTCCTATGGGAAACGCATGCGTTTTTGAATGGCACTAAAAGGTACTAATTGTACATGCGTTTTTGCATGCGTTTTCCATAGGGGCCCATGTTATAAAAACGCATGCGTTTTTCAAAACGCACCAAAAAATACTACATGCAGTATTTTTGGGTGCAGATTCCAAAACGCAGCCAAAAACGCAGGGAGCCATCACACACCTTAAAAAACTCATGATGACATGAAAAACGCATGTAAAAAAGCATGCGTTTTTAAAAGACGCTAAAAAATCGCATGACAACTGTGACCACAGCCTAATTGGCCAATTCTAGAAACCATTGCAATGATTTAAAGCCATAGCTTTTGCTGGAATTTATTTCCATAATTGCATTTCACTGCATTTACGCAAGCGCTAAAAAGCGCAGTATAAATGCATGAAAATGCAGGAATTACGCCATGTGTGAACGTAGCCTTAGGTCAGACAGGGATAGTTAGGAATATGCTAGGAAGGTGCAGGGGCAGGTAGTGATAGGTTAGGGGGTAAAATCGACAAAACTGGTTCCCTTTAATTTATGAATGACAATGCAACAACTGCCAAAAATTAGAAGGTGGAACTGCATTACACCCTATAAAACCCGTACAGGAGGCCTCTGAATACATTTTTTTTTTTAATTAATGAATCTGTCAAGCAACGCATGACATTCATGTAGTGGACTGTGGAAGAGATGTATGTGACCAGAAGGAACTGTCATTTCCATAAGAAGATACTCATATGAGTCAGTGAGAAATATACCGAGATGGCTGTTTATATGGCTAGTACAGGCTATGTGAATAGCGAAGATCTCACCACTAGAGATGAGAAAACACCTGAGTGCTGGAATTTAGCTTAGTTCACCATATGCGGGGTGTTCACCGAATTGTTCTACAACAGTTCACCGAACCTTCTGTCACCGCAGCCTCCAAACATTGAATTAAGGGATTGTAATCTAAAACAAACAGTCGTCTCTCCATTGAGGTAGGGACACATCCATGAAACTCGGACTTCTGTAGTGTGAGTTAAAATCGCATTGCAGTCGGACCAATGTTATTCATTGTGTGAGAGCACATATCCGAGTGTTGAACGTTTTTTCCTCGTCCGAGTCTCGGATGAGGAGTCAGTCACAGCATGCTGTGATTTTGTGCGAGTGTCGGACAAGAGTCGCCAATGCAAGTCTATGGGTCCGACTAAAAAGATATACCGCACTCGGGCCGCACACGGACCATCCGAGTCTGATGAGAGTTTTAATTGATACATGTTCCTGTAAATGATTATGCAGTAACAGCTGCTGAGAAAATACGGATTGCATTCGGACAGCACACGGAAGCCGCACTGACCAAAAGTCGCATGACTCTCGCATCCATGAATCGGAGCGTTTTCTCACTCGCATGTGTGTCTGTACCCTAACACAGAGAGAAGATATTCATGTACACACACTACAAATGGAGGCAAGATAAACAAAACAGATCCCACTATCGCGCACTCTAAAGAATGTATCTGAGAGTGCTGGGCACCACTATCTAGATCATTGACCACTTTAAAGATCAGCTCCAGGTCAGAATAGGACTGACAGCCAGGGTTGCATGACATAGAAGAGTTTCATACATCCAAGAAATAAAGTAATAATGACACACACTAAAGGCATTAGCATATTTAATGTTCAAGATGATAACAGTACAATTAGAAAAAGACTGAATAAAATGGCTTTTTAGAGGGGCTGTCAGTAGAAATCCTACTCTTTCTAAAAAGAACATGGCAGCACAGCTAAAGTTTATGAAGATTCATCTTAAGGATGGAAACACACAGTGCGAGTGACATGCAAGTTACCTGAGTTCTCATGACTCAACTGGGACGGCCCCTGCCCCTCTGAATGAGAGCGTGGAGCTGTATAGATACACCTGCAGTTTACGCACTCCAGTCCAGAGAGCCGCAGCCATCCTGGGTGAGTCATTAGAGACTCGGGCGAGTAATTTGCATGTCACTCTCATTGTGTGTTTCCACTTTAGCAAAGACTTCTGGAGCACTATCCTTTGGATGGATGAGGCCAGAGTGGAAATGTTTGTGCACAAGACGTGTGCCCCATTACATGAACACAAGTGATGAGCGAGTACCAAAATATTGGTAACCGCTATAGTTGTTATGAGTACTTTCTAATAATCGCGTATTCGTTTCGAATAGCGAGTACAATGTAAGGGTGCTTTCACATTAGCATTCCCCTCCGCAGCGTTCTGCGGAGGGGAGCCGCAATGTAAGCGCAGCCCTGCAAGTCCCTATCTTTAGAATGGGAGCACACGGTGCTGCGCTCGACTGCGCATGACCGTGCGCTCTCATTCACTCCCATATGTGATCTGTACGCAGGCGGATGCCTGCGTACAAATCACCCAGTCTCCTCCGCACAAGAAATCCAACTTCCGCCTGCGTACAGATCACATATGGGAGTGAATGAGAGCGCACGGTCATGCGCAGTCAAGTGCAGCACTGTGCGCTCCCATTGTAAAGATAGGGACTTGCAGGGCTGCGCTTACATTGCGGCTCCCCTCAGCAGAACGCTGCGGAGGGGAACGCTAACGTGAAAGTAGCCTAAGTCAATGGGAAATGCGAGTAGTCTTCTGCTGGACCATAAAAAGGGGCCTGAGGAAAAGGCTGAAATTGGTGGGAAAGTGATTACACAGAATGTGAAGATCCTGGAGAATCTGCCTGCAGGTATTCCTGACTCACATATGGATTGTGGGAATCGCTTTGTCACAGGATTATGCCTCTGTTACAGATACACAAGAACAACCACCAAACCTAACCTAAATCACATTTAACAGGCCGAAAAGGTTAAATAACAGTCTTTCCTGCATAACCACTTGTATGTAAGGCTAAATAAACCATAGAAATAAAAAATATCGCTTTTATCATTTATTCACACGTACTGTTGTGGTTTTTTTCACCTTTTACAATTGGGAGGACCATGACTCATACAAAAAGTAGGTCCCTCCGTCATACAACATTTTTAGTTAGCTATTCCCCAGCACTTTACAAGGCAGCTACAACGTTCTAGTAGGTATGTGTATCTTTGACCTCAGAGGCCTTAAGGTACCTTTACACGCAGCAACTTTTCTAGGAATTTCACTTGTAACTTACTGGCTGCAGTGAAATCATGGAGACATTGTTACATTTGTACACAGCAACAAGATAGAACAATGTCTCCATGATTTCACTGCAACCAGTAAGTTACAAGTGCAATTCCTAGAAAAGTTGCCGCGTGTAAAGGTACCCTTAGAGGGCCCTATAAGATGCATTTTGGAGGGACCGCTCTTATGTAGACATTTTAGCGGTCCCTCCCTCATTGAGAGTCAGATAGTGGAATACATTTTCCATATCAGATTACAATGTGCCTATTGTAGTGTTGGGTTTCACCCTCCTCCTCCTTTCTCTCCTCCTCCACCTCCATGTGATTCTGCAGCCCAACGTTCAAATGTTCAGAGGGCCAGCAGAAGGCAGGAAACCTGAGTTTAACGTACATTTTGGAGGGACCGCTCTTACTTAGACATTTTGGAGGGTCTTCCTCTATACATTTGGTGCTGAAACCACTGCCTTAAGAATAACAGCATAAGCAAAGCCATGGTTAATGACAATGAAGGGCATCTCATCTGTACATCAGGGAGGACCTTCATCTATTCATTTGGAAGGCCCTTCATCTATTCATGTGTGAGGGCCATCTATACATTTGGTGCTGAGACCAATGCTTAAAAATTACACCATAGGCAAAGCCATGGTTGATGGCACCGAAGGTAATCTCAGCTGTACGTTAGGGATGGCCCTCCTCTATTCATTTGGGAGAGTTCTCCTTTACAATTTTGGGAGGTTCCTTCTCTATACATTTGGTGCTGAAATTACTGCCTTAGGAATAACAGAATAAGCAAAGCCACGGCTAATGGCAATGAAGGTCATCTCATCTGTACATTAGGGAGGGCCCTGTTCTATTCTCTTTTTAACTGCCCTCCAATAACAGCATAAGCAAAGCCATGGTTGATGGCACTGAAGGTCATCTCATCTATACTTTATGGAGGGCCCTCTATACATTTGGGTGAGCCCTCCTCTACACTCTTAAGGGTGAAACCACTGCAAGTTGACAGTGGTCCTTTTTTTCCCCTGATATTTTTGGGTGCTCACAGTTAGATTGGCTTTTTGCATCAATATGTGCAAATACATAATGAAAATCCAAAATGTTAAAAAAGCATTGAGTCTGTGACAGTTCAGAAGAATCTTGATGTATCCACTATGTTTCTGGCAAAATTTCCTTGTCTAAAAGTAAATGTGCCTGGAAACCAGAAGAGCGAGAGCAGATCCTGTGGAGGAGAACAAACAAGGCCTCTATACAATTCTCAAGCAGCACCAAATCTTCCACTACTACACAGTATATCGTCGACACACAGAAGCCTGGACCATCCAATCCTCAACCTAATTATGCTTCCTCCCCCATAATCAGTCACAGGAGACATATGATCCCAAACTTGCCTACTCCTAGGATGTATTTTGTACGTATCCTTTGGTTGACTATATCCTCTGACTGTGCAGCATTGAAGGATGTTAAGAGGTGGCCAGCGTTGATGCACAAGTATTTGAGGACCCACAGCCTGAAGAAAGTCACTTTGAAGAACCTTATTTACTGTCTCCAGATGTGGAGGTCAATGATAATGAGACACAGTTGCCATCAGATCAGCCTACAATCTCAATTGTGAAGGAAGATGACATGGATGATGAGTCCACTGATCCAATCTGGACCATTGGTATGCATAGAGAGCACAGCAACATAGAGGAAGATTGATACAGTACAGAACATCAACACAGGTGCCCAGGAACAGTGGTTTGACCAGAGTGAGAACTGGGTCAACTGTTCTGAAGGGCACCCCCATTGTGGCCCAAGTCAGGGCACGGGAGCGTTCAGCCACTGTCTGGAATTTTTTGAATGAAAATCCTTCAGAGAAAAATATTGTAATCTGTAGCATCTGCCATACAAAGCTGAGCAGAGGTCAGGGCAAAGTCAACCTGAACACCATGAGTATATGGAACCACATGGAAGACAAGCACCTCAGTAGGTGAACGGAACACCAGGGTACCAAATCTTTGTCTGCGGGTGAAACCACTGCCATGTTGTCTGTGCTATGCCCTTGACAATCTGCTGTCTATGAAGCAGACACTCATACCTATTGCCCACAAGGTGCAGTTGCACAGAGAAAGCAAACATCAACCTCATCCACTTAGTTGTCCAAGTGAAGTGTCATGTTGTCCGTAGAAGAGAGCTTGGAGAGGAAGTGTAAATAACTAGCCACGTACCCACAGGCACAAATACTAAAATCGCATATTGCCAAATTGCTATATGTGGAGATGTTGACATTTAGGCTTGTGGAAACAGAGTGTTTCTATGATTTTTTTGCCTGTGGCTGCCCCATGATACTTGGTTAATAGCCGCCACTATTTTAGCCGGTGTGCTGTCCATGACTTACATAAGCATGTGTGAAACAATATCAACCGTAAAGTCACCAACGCTGTAACTAAGAAGGTCAACATAACTACAGACACGTGAAGATGTGGTGGACAGCCAGGGACGATAAATTCCTCTGACGGCACACTGGGTGAAGCTGGTGGAGGGTGGGACAAAGTGACAGCATGGGACATCACATCACACATCCTACACAGGCCAAGAAGAGTCGGGCCAACTTCTAACATGGTTTCCATGTACTCGTATGCCAGTTTCTGTCTCCCCTCCTTCTCTTCCTCCTCCTCCTCCTCCTTCTCCTATTCTGCAGCCCTCAAATCAATTCTTTAGAGGGCCTGCAAACCTGAGTTTTGGGAGGGCCTAGAGGTGGCCCTGTAACATATGTTTGGGAGCGCCCTCCTCTATTCATTTGGTGCTGAAATCACTGCCTTAAGAATATCGGCATAAGCAAAGCCATGGTTGATGGTACTGAAGGTCATCTCACCTGTACATTAGGGAGGGCCCTCCTCTATTCATTTGACAGGGCCCTCCTCAATTCATTTGGGAGGGCCCTTCACATTGTATTCTCCATGAAGCCGGCGCTCCCACCTCCTGCCCACAAGCTGACTTTGCACAGACACAGTAATCGACATGCATAATGTCAACTTTTTGTGCCCCAGCAAAGTGTGCTTTTGTCCCAGATCTTAGAAAGGTAGTGTAAATTCACAAACATTCTCACAGAAGCAAAAACATTAAATGCTCACATTGCAAAATTACTAGCTGGGCAGATGTTTCCCTTTAGGTTTGTGGGAATTGAGTCTTTCTGTGATCTCTTTGCTGTGGCTGCCCCAGGATACTGGTTTCCCAGCCACTATTTCACCCGATGTTCCGACCACACTTTACAGAAGCATGTGTTAAAGAATATCAACCGTGCTATCAGCAACAACGTAGCCAGGATGGTCCACATATAAACAGACATGTGGAGGTGTTTTGAACAATAAGGGACGATAAATTTCTGTGACAACACAGTGGGGGATCCTGGTGGAGGGTGGGACACAGTGACAGTCTGGGACATCACACATCCTACCCACGCCAAGAACAGTCGGCCCAACTTCCATCATGGTTTCCATACACTGGTATACCAGTTTCTACCTACCCTCCTCCTCCATGTATTCTGCAGCCCTCAAATCAATTATTCAGATAGCCACCAGACCTGAGTTTGGTAAGGTCCCAGAAGTGACCCTGTAACATATGTTTGGGAGGGCCCTCCTCTATTCATTTGGTGGTGAAACCACTGCCTTAAGAATAACAGCATAAGAAAAGCCATGGTTGATGACACTGAATTTCATCTCATGGGTACATTATGCAGGACCATCCTCTATTCATTTGGGAGGATCCTGTATACATTATGGGGGGCCTTCCTCTATACTTTTGGGCGGGCCCTTCTCTATTCATTTGCGAGGGCCCTCAATACATTTGGGAGGCCTTCATGTATACAGTTGTGAGAGACCTCCTTTATTCATGTCAGAGAGCCCTCCTCTATACTTTTGTGAGCGCCCTCATCTATACTTTAGGGAGGGCCCTCCTCTATACTTTTTGGAGGGCCCTCAATACATTTGTAAGGGCCCTCCTGTATACATTTGCGAGGGCCCTCCTTTATTCATTACTTTTGGCCACAATTGTAACTTGATCTATTTTTTGTCTCTGCTTATGACATAATCTGTAATCATGGATGTAATTTTATACGGGACATACTTTGTAATTATTGTCCTTGCTACTCTGTGCAATCATTGTGACTCTGTTAACCTCGCACTGCCTCTCCTCCAAAGGCATTATATGGTGTATATGTAATAAACAAGCACCTTCTTTTCACAATTTGAAGTCTTGACTCAGTCCTTTAATGTAATTAACATCAAAACACTGATTGAATTAAAAGCTCATCTTGGCAAAATAGCCTGAGTCAACCATGAACTCCTCTATATACCAAAGTAACACAGTCAAATTTAGGTCAATCTACACAAATGCTAAAGTTTGGGCAAAACTAGGTCATGCAAGAAGATGAAAATGAATTAAGAAGGAAGAAATTGTGGTTGCAGTGACCCAGTCATAATCCATTCTAGGTTATATATTCTAATATCCATTATAACTCTAGTGGCCATGGTGCTGGTCTCCATGGGGCAGGGAGATTGGTACCTGTGGCGCGCTCAACCAGTTCATGATTCCCTGCAGTCTGCCTGTCCTTTCGCTGTCTGGCAACAGCATGTTTATCTTGCTGGCGTTCCTGCTCCGCCCGCCCGCTCACCTGCTGTGTCTTCCACCTTCACAGGTAATTTGAACATGTAGAAAAAACTGTGTGTATGAGTGCAAAATCACTGGC
Organism: Allobates femoralis; assembly: GCA_033576535.1. NCBI lineage: Eukaryota > Metazoa > Chordata > Amphibia > Anura > Aromobatidae > Allobates > Allobates femoralis. Next base: position 32,468 of record JARQOC010000427.1, on the reverse strand, counting down.
ACTTCACAGGTCTCCTGGAAGCCTGGTTAGGTGGGGAACACCACCCCTTTAAAGTATTTAAAGAGCCAGTATACCCTAACCCAGAACTACCTCTCAGCCTATGGCTGAAAGTTGCTACGTGCTTAAGGCACCGTTCCCCTTTTGGAGGTGCCTGAGCAACTTGCTCCTTTCCTTGTGACTTTGCTAGTTCTCAGGTTTCCCGTCCTGGTACCTTGTACCTGCATTCTTTCTCCTGCTCTGTACCTAGCTACCTTTATTCTGCTCCTTATTGAAGAGTAGTAATGTGTGTCTCTCCCCAGACACCGCTACGGCTTTCATCTACCTGTTACACTCTGTACCTGCCTGCTGCAGCCTGCACTTGTGTGCTATTACCTTCTTCTGTCTGCCCAAGTGCCTGCACCTGTCATGTACGAACCTGCACCTACTACCACTACAGAGTCCTGGGACTGACTAGTCTCCATCACCCTGCGGTCTTGTGTTACTCAGAGACTCTTGGTTCGTATGAGCTGGACCCCTGGTACCAACAGTCGTGTCATTTAGACCCCCTGAGTTGCTACTTATGATCCCTCTATAGGGGTCAACATACTGGCCAGCCTCCCCAGAGGAGTTCAGTGTTGTGGCCCAGTTGGCCCTCTATCGGATGCTCACCTTCTATGTGCTATAAATCCATGATCCAATAAATATTGGTGAATTTAATTCTGATTTCACTTCTATGAATAAATAAAGCACAATAACATATTTACAAAGTCAGTTATGTTCTTTAATAAGATTATTCTCTAGCGATGTCTCTGGATCTAAATCAGCCCCAGAAATCATTTATAAGCAGCTGCTGATCCTCGTTTGTCTCCAGACGGCAGGAGACGTTGTGAGCCATGAATTGGGCGGCCGCATGTTCTGTCTGTTTTACTATTACAATCTTTCTACCTCTCACATTTTCTGCTCTGATTTCTTCCAAGTGTCACCTGAGAAGTCTCAATCTTCTTTTTGACTATGAATATTATCAGGAGGGAGACATCATTTTCGGAGGTCTGCTTGCTGCTCACTTTACTACTCGATATGACTCTGATTGTTATGACTACGATTGTTCATTCTTTCTCTGTTCAGAGTAAGTACATTTTCAAATGTTTCCACTCATTTCTGTTATTATCAAATTGTATAATTTATTGTATTTCTTTTAGAGCAATCTGTGGAGCCTCTTGGAGGCATCATACAGGGGCACAGAGCGTCCATCCGACCTTCATCAGGACCGGTAGAGACTTTGTCCTGGGCAGCATTACTACAGACACGTTCTCACACTTCAGTCTTATATTTATTTTGCATTTTCAAGTTATAGTCTGGGAATCAATATGTTTACAATTAAAACAAACATCAAATCTTCCCTATTGTCACAAGGTGGTGTCATTGTCATGGCGGTGTCATTTTCATGGCGGTGTCATTTTCATGGCGGTGTCATTGTCATGGTGGTGTCATTGTCATGGTGGTGTCATTGTCATGGCGGTGTCAGAGTGTGAGAAATCCTCAGATTCTTGCATACTATCAGATAACTTCACTGATGGTTGTGTTTAGCACAAGGAGACACAGGTATCGACACAAAAACTAGTTGTTCTCCGGTTTGTTAGGAAGAGTTAATAATTTACCTGTCTAGTATGTTGAACTCCTTTAGTCACATGCTGTGGGAGAATCGGTCATATTTTCTCATCTCCTACATAGGTTGGCTTGACTATCCATGTAGTGCCAGCTATAGCTTGTGCATCCTTGTTTGGAGAGGTGAAGTCTTTCATAGGTAATGGGTGGTATCTTCTTGTGTTGTCCGCATACATTTTGCAAAAAAATACATGAAGGACTCTCAGATTGTGAGAAATAAGATTCTCCGGTCTGATGAGATGAAGATAGAACTTTTTGGTGATAATTGTAAGCGGTGGAGAAAACCAGGCACTGCTCATCATCTGTCCAATACAATCCCAGCAGTGAAACATGGTGGAGGCAGCATCATGCTATGGGGGTGTTTTTCAGCTGCAGGGACAGGACAACTGGTTGCAATTGAAGGAAGCATGAATGCGGCCAAGTACAAAGATATCCTGGATGAAAACCTCTTCCAGCGCTCGGGACCTCAGACTTGGCCGAAGCTTCACCTTCCAACAAGACAATGACCCTAAGCCACAGCTAAAATAACAAAGGAGCGGCTTCATAACAACTCTGTGACCATTCTTGACTGGCCCAGCCACAGCCCTGACCTAAACCCAATTGAGCATCTCTGGAGAGACCTGAAAATGGCTCCACCAACGTTCACCATCCAACCTGATGGAAATAGATAGGATCTGCAAGGGAGAATGGCAGAGGATTCCGAAATCCAAGGGGAAACTGCATCATTCCCAAGAAGACTCATGGCTGTACGAGCTCAAAAGGTGCAAATACTCAATACTGAGCAAAGGGGCTGAATACTTATCATCAATACTGAGCAAAGGTGCTGAATACTTATCACCATGGGAGATTTCAGTTTTTCTTTTTTAATAAATGTGCACAAATTTCTACATTTCTGTTATTTTTCAGTGTAGTTGGGGGGCAGAGTGACATTAATGAGAAAACAATGAACTTTTTGGAATTTACCAAATGGCTGCAATAAACAAAGAGTGAAAAATGTAAAGGGGTCTGAATACTTTCCGTACCCGCTGTGTGTATAAGTTGTTTTCAGCTTCTTCTTAATTCAATAGATAGATTGATGTTGATGCTTTTTTTGTGTGTAGTGAACATTGACCCCTTGGCGTCACAATGAGATTTGGGCTTTTTAATTTCTTAGCTTTTTCTATGGTTGTTAAGTTTCATCTTTTTTTTCTTACTACACATATGAGGGCTTGTATTTTTAAGGATCAGCTGTATTTCTAAGTGTTTTTACTTTAGGCTTTTTGGAAATAAGAAAACCTAATATTAACTCCTTACAGTAAGAAATAGAAGTACAAACAACAATTCTACCAATAATGTTTTTGCATTATAACTATAACGCTATTCACCATGCTGCATGGGTAAAGTTCTGTAAATTAGTATAAATAGGATCATACCAAATGTATCAAGTTTTAAATATTGTTTTTATTTGTTTTCTACAATGTATACAGTCTGTAAAAGATTATATATGTTGTTTTGTGGTCACCATATTCTGAGAGCCGTAAGGTTCAAAAATTTCCGTCAGCAGAGCTGTATGAGGCTTTTTGTTGTAATCAAAAAGAATGAGACGGCACTCACCGCATTATGATGTAGTTTCAGCTCCTTTCATTTCATTTGTGCGGGTTACAGGCAGAGGTGGAGGGAGGGGGTGCAGAGGTGGACGACGGGCGCTCTGTCATCCACCTCCGCACCCCTCCCTCCCCCTCTGCCTGTAATCCGCACAAATGACATAAAAGGAGCCGAAACTACATCATAATGCGGTGAGTGCCGTCTCATTCTTTTTGAATATTTATGGACTTTGAACCTGAGACCAGTGCAACGCCGCTAAATCTAGTACTGCTGAAAGGGTCAAATGGAGGGCTAGGACTAGTGCCCGGGATTCCCTGCTGAGGAATCCATGGCTTTTTGTTGTAGTTTTCTTTGTTGTAGTGCTTGAGACTTTTTGTTGAACTTGTCTTTGTTGTAGTGCTTGAGACTTTTTGTTGTACTTTTCTTTGTTGTGGTGCTTGGGATATTTTATTGTGGATTTCTTTGTTGTGCTGCTTAGACTTTTTGTTGTACTTTTCTTTGTTTGTGCTTGGATTTTTTGTGTACTTTTCTTTGTTGTGGTGCTTGGTACTTTTGCTGTGGTTTATTTTGCTTGGTGCTTGGGACTTTTTGTGTAGTTTTCTTTGTTGTGGTGCTTGGTACTTTCTGCTGTAGTTTATTTCTTTGGTGCTTGGCACTTTTTGTTGTAGTTTCTTTGTTGTTGTACTTGGGACTTTTTGTTGTACTTTTCTTTGTTGTGGTGCTTGGGAGTTTTTGATGTAGTTTTCTTTCTTGTGGTGCTTGGGATATTTTGTTGAAGTTTTCTTTGTTGTGGTGCATGGGACTTTTTGTTTTCTTTGTTGTGGTGCTTGGATTTTTATTGTAGTTTTCTTTGTTGTGGTGCTTGGGAATTTTTATTGTAGTTTTCTTTGTTGTGGTGCTTGGGAATTTTGTTGTACTTTTCTTTGTTGTGGTGCTTGGGACTTTTTGTTGCAGTTTTCTTTCTTGTGGTGCTTGGGACTTTTTGTTGTAGTTCCTTTGTTCCTTGCTTTTTGTGCTTGAGACCTTTTGTTGCATTTTCTTTGTTTGGTGCTTGGGACTTTTTGTTGTAGTTTTCTTTGTTGTGGTGCTTGGGAGTTTTTGTTGTAGTTTTCTTTCTTGTGGTGCTTGGGATTTTTGTTGAAGTTTTCTTTGTTGTGGTGCTTAGGATTTTTGTTGTTTTCTTTGTTGTGGTGCTTGGTTTGGTCTTGTTTTGATTTTTGTGTAGTTTTCTTTGTTGTGGTGCATGGACTTTTGAGTTTCTTGTTGTGGTCTTGATTTTTATTGTTTTTCTTTGCTGTGGTGCTTGGGAATTTTTTTTGTTTTTTTTGTTGTGGTGCATTTTTTCTTGTTGATGCTTGGCCTTTTTGTTGTAGTTTTCTTTGTTGTGGTGCTGGGATTTCTTTGTTTGTGGGTTTTTATTGTAGTTAGTTGGTGTTTTAGACTTTTTGTTGTAGTTTTTCTTTCTTGTGTGCTTGGGACTTTTTGTTGCAGTTCTTTGTTTTCTGTTGTGCTTGAGACCTTTTTGTTGCATTTTCTTTGTTTTGGTGCTTGGACTTTTTTGTAGTTTTCTTTGTTGTGTTGCTTGGGATTGTTTGTTGTAGTTCTCTTTGTTTTGGTGCTTGGGACTTTTTGTTGACTTTTCTTTGTTGTAGGTACTTGAGACTTTTGTTGTACTTTTCTTTGCTTGTTGTACTTGGGATTTTTTTTTGTAGTTTTCTTTGTTGTGATGCTTGGGATTTTTATTGTAGTTTTCTTTGTTGTGGTGCTTGGGATATTTTGTTGAAGTTTTCTTTGTTGTGGTGCTTAGGATTATTTGTTGTTTTCCTGTTGTGGTGCTTGGGATTTTTTTGTAGTTTTCTTAGTTATGGTGCTTTAGACTTTTGTTGTAGTTTTCTTTGTTGTAGTGCTTGGGACTTTTTGTTGCATGTTTTCTTTGTTGTGCTGTTGTGCTTGGGACTTTTTGTTGCAGTTTTCTTTGTTTGGTGCTTGAGGACTTTTTGTTGTAGTTCTTTGTTCCCTTAGCTGTTGTGGCTTGAGACCTTTTGTTGCATTTTTCTTTGTTTTGCTGCTTGGGACCTTTTGTTGTAGTTTTTTTTTAATGTGGCGCTTGCGACTTTTTGTTGTAGTTTTCTTTGTTGTGGTGCTTGGGACTTTTTGTTGTAGTTTTCTTTGTTGTGGTGCTTGGGATTTTGTATTGTAGTTTTCTTTGTTGTAGTGCTTGGGACTTTTTGTTGTAGTTTTCTTTGTTGTGGTGCTTGGGATTATTTGTTGTTTTCTTTGTTGTGGTGCTTGGGTTTTTATTGTACTTTTCTTAGTTTTGTGCTTTAGACTTTTTGTTGTAGTTTTCTTTGTTGTAGTGCTTGGGACTTTTTGTTGCATTTTTCTTTGTTTTGGTGCTGGGACTTTTTGTTGTAGTTTTTTTTGTTGTGGTGCTTGGTACTTTTTGTTGTACTTTTCTTTGTTGTTGTACTTGGGATTTTTTTTTTGTAGTTTTCTTTGTTGTGATGCTTGGGACTTTTTGTTGTACTTTTTTTTGTTGTGGTACTTGGGACTTTTAGTTGTAGTTTTCTTTGTTGTGGTGCTTGGTACTTTCTGTTGTAGTTTATTTTGCTTTGGTGCTTGGGACTTTTTGTTGTAGTTTACTTTGTTGTGGTGCTTGGGATATTTTGTTGACGTTTTCTTTGCTGTGGTGCTTAGGATTATTTGTTGTTTTCGCTTTGTGGTGCTTGGGATTATTTGTTGTTTTCTTTGTTGTGGTGCTTTGGTTTTTTATTGTAGTTTTCTTAGTTTTGGTGCTTTAGACTTTTTGTTGTAGTTTTCTTTGTTGTAGTGCTTGGGACTTTTTGTTGCATTTCTTTGTTCTTGTGTTGTGCTTGGACCTTTTTGTTGCATTTTTCTTTGTTTTGGTGCTTGGACTTTTTGTTGTATTTTCTTTGTTGTGTTGCTTGGGATTTTTTTTTGTAGTTTTCTTTGTTGTGTGCTTGGGACTTTTTGTTGTACTTTTTTTGTTGTGGTACTTGGGACTTTTGTTGTATTTTCTTTGTTGTGTGTCTTGGGACTTTTTGTTGTAGTTTTTTTGTTGTGTGCTTGGGACTTTTTGTTGTAGTTTTCTTTGTTGTGGTGCTTGGGATATTTTGTTGAGTTTTCTTTGCTGTGGTGCTTAGGATTATTTGTTGTTTTCGCTGTTGTGGTGCTTGGGATTTTTTGTTGTTTTCTTTGTTGTGGTTGCTTTGGGTTTTTTTGTAGTGTACTTTTTTTGTTTTGTTTGGTGCTTAGGACTTTTTGTTGAGTTTTCTTTGTTGTGGTGCTTGGGACTTTTTGTTGAGTTCTTTTTCTTTGTGTGTGCTTGGGACCTTTTGTTGCATTTTTCTTTGTTTGTGGTGCTTGGGACTTTTTGTTGTAGTTTTTTGTTCTTGGTGCTTGGACTTTTTGTTGTATTTTTCTTTGTTGTGGCTGCTTGGGACTTTTTGTTTAGTTTTTCTTTGTTGTGGTGCTTGCGACTTTTTGTTGTAGTTTTCTTTGTTGTGAGTGCTTGGGACTTTTTGTTGTAGTTTTCTTTGTTGTGGTGCTTGGGATTTTTGTTTGTTTTTCTTTGTTGTGGTGCTTGGGATTTTTTTTGTATTTTCTTTTTGTGTGCTTTGAGATTTTTGTTGTTTTCTTTGTTGTGGTGCTTGGGACTTTTTTTGAGTTTTCTTAGTTTTGGTGTTTTTAGTTTCTTTTTGTGAGTGCTTCTTTTGTTGTATTTTCTTTGTTGTGTGCTTGGGATTTTTTTTTGTATTTTTCTTTGTTTGTGCTTGGGACTTTTTGTTGTACTTTTTTTTGTTGTGGTACTTGGGACTTTTAGTTGTAGTTTTCTTTGTTGTGGTGCTTGGTACTTTCTGCTGTAGTTTATTTTGCTTTGGTGCTTGGGACTTTTTGTTGTAGTTTACTTTGTTGTGGTGCTTGGGATATTTTGTTGAGTTTTCTTTGCTGTGGTGCTTAGGATTATTTGTTGTTTTCGCTGTTGTGGTGCTTGGGATTTTTTGTTGTTTTCTTTGTTGTGGTGCTTTGGGTTTTTTATTGTAGTTTTCTTAGTTATGGTGCTTTAGACTTTTTGTTGTAGTTTTCTTTGTTGTAGTGCTTGGGACTTTTTGTTGCATTTTTCTTTGTTGTGGTGCTTGGGACTTTTTGTTGCGTTTTCTTTGTTGTGGTGCTTGGGACTTTTTGTTGTAGTTCCTTTGTTCCTTGCTGTTGTGCTTGAGACCTTTTGTTGCATTTTTCTTTGTTTTGCTGCTTGGGACTTTTTGTTGTAGTTTTTTTTTATTGTGTCGCTTGCGACTTTTTGTTGTAGTTTTCTTTGTTGTGGTGCTTGGGACTTTTTGTTGTAGTTTTCTTTGTTGTGGTGCTTGGGATTTTGTATTGTAGTATTTCTTTGTTGTATGCTTGGGACTTTTTGTTGTAGTTTTCTTTGTTGTGGTGCTTGGGATTATTTGTTGTTTTCTTTGTTGTGGTGCTTTGGGTTTTTTATTGTAGTTTTCTTAGTTTTGGTGCTTTAGACTTTTTGTTGTAGTTTTCTTTGTTGTAGTGCTTGGGACTTTTTGTTGCATTTTCTTTGTTTTGGTGCCTGGGACTTTTTGTTGTACTTTTTTTTGTTGTGGTACTTGGGACTTTTAGTTGTAGTTTTCTTTGTTGTGGTGCTTGGTACTTTCTGCTGTAGTTTATTTTGCTTTGGTGCTTGGGACTTTTTGTTTGTAGTTTACTTTGTTGTGGTGCTTGGGATATTTTGTTGAAGTTTTCTTTGCTGTGGTGCTTAGGATTATTTGTTGTTTTCGCTGTTGTGGTGCTTGGGATTTTTTGTTGTTTTCTTTGTTGTGGTGCTTTGGGTTTTTTATTGTAGTTTTCTTAGTTATGGTGCTTTAGACTTTTTGTTGTAGTTTTCTTTGTTGTAGTGCTTGGGACTTTTTGTTGCATTTTTCTTTGTTGTGGTGCTTGGGACTTTTTGTTGCGGTTTTCTTTGTTGTGGTGCTTGGGACTTTTTGTTGTAGTTCCTTTGTTCCTTTGCTGTTGTGCTTGAGACCTTTTGTTGCATTTTTCTTTGTTTTGCTGCTTGGGACTTTTTGTTGTAGTTTTTTTTTAATGTGGCGCTTGCGACTTTTTGTTGTAGTTTTCTTTGTTGTGTTGCTTGGGATTATTTGTTGTTTTCTTTGTTGTGGTGCTTTGGGTTTTTTTATGTAGTTTTCTTTAGTTTTGGTGCTTTAGACTTTTTGTTGTAGTTTTCTTTGTTGTAGTGCTTGGGACTTTTTGTTGCATTTTCTTTGTTTTGGTGCCTGGGACTTTTTGTTGTACTTTTTTTTGTTGTGGTACTTGGGACTTTTAGTTGTAGTTTTCTTTGTTGTGGTGCTTGGTACTTTCTGCTGTAGTTTATTTTGCTTTGGTGCTTGGGACTTTTTGTTGTAGTTTTCTTTGTTGTGGTGCTTGGGATATTTTGTTGAAGTTTTCTTTGCTGTGGTGCTTAGGATTATTTTTTGTTTTCGTTGTTGTGGTGCTTGGGATTTTTTGTTGTTTTCTTTGTTGTTGCACTTCAGACTTTTTGTTGTAGTTTTCTTTGTTTTGCTGCATGGGACTTTTAGTTGTAGTTTTCTTTGTTGTGGTGCTTGGTAATTTCTGCTGTAGTTTATTTTGGTTTGGTGCTTGGGACTTTTTGTTGTAGTTTTCTTTGTTGTGGTGCTTGGGATATTTTGTTGAAGTTTTCTTTGCTGTGGTGCTTAGGATTGCTTGTTGTTTTCTTTGTTGTGGTGCTTGGGATTATTTGTTGTTTTCTTTGTTGTGGTGCTTTGGGTTTTTTATTGTAGTTTTTCTTAGTTTTGGTGCTTTAGACTTTTTGTTGTAGTTTTCTTTGTTGTAGTGCTTGGGACTTTTTGTTGCATTTTTCTTTGTTGCGGTGCTTGGGACTTTTTGTTGCAGTTTTCTTTGTTGTGGTGCTTGGGACTTTTTGTTGCAGTTTTCTCTTGTTGTGGTGCTTGGGACATTTTGTTGTAGTTGCTTTGTTCCTTTGCTGTTGTGCTTGAGGACCTTTTGTTGCATTTTTCTTTGTTTTGATGCTTGGGACTTTTTGTTGTAGTTTTCTTTGTTGTGTTGCTTGGGATTTTTTGTTGTAGTTTTCTTTGTTGTGGTGCTTGGGACTTTTTGTTGTACTTTTCTTTGTTGTGGTGCTTGGGACTTTTTGTTGCAGTTTTCTTTGTTGTGGTGCTTGGGACTTTTTGTTGCAGTTTTCTTTGTTGTGGTGCTTGGGACTTTTTGTTGTACTTTCTTTGTTGTGGTACTTGGGATTTTTTTGTAGTTTTCTTTGTTGTGGTGCATGGGACTTTTTGTTGTTTTTTGTTGTGGTGCTTTGGATTTTATATTTTAGTTTTCTTTGTTGTGGTGCTTGGGAATTTTTGTTGTACTTTTCTTTGTTGTGGTGCTTGGGATTTTTTTTGAGTTTTCTTTTTGTGATGCTTGGGACTTTTTGTTGTAGTTTTCTTTGTTGTGTTGCTTGGCATTTTTTGCTTGTAGTTTTCTTTGTTGTGGTGCTTGGCACTTTCTGCTGTAGTTTATTTTGCTTTGGTGCTTGGGACTTTTTGTTGTAGTTTTCTTTGTTGTGGTGCTTGGGACTTTTTGTTGTACTTTTCTTTGTTGTGGTGCTTGGGATTTTTTGTTGTACTTTTCTTTGTTGTAGGTACTTGGGATTTTTTTGTAGTTTTCTTTGTTGTGGTGCATGGGACTTTTTGTTGTTTTCTTTGTTGTGGTGCTTTGGATTTTATTTGTAGTTTTTTTTTGATTTTGTTGGTGATTTTGATTTTTTTTGTGCTTGACTTTGTTGTTTCTTTTTGTGGTTTTTTTCTTTTGGCTGTTTTGATTTTTGCTGATTTTTGATTCTTTGTCTGGTTTTGTTTTCTTTGTGCTGTTTTTTTTCTGTTGTGTTTGTGTTCTTGTGTCTTGATTTTTTTGTTTTTTTGCTGATTTTTGTTTTTTTGTTGTTGATTTGTTGATTTTTTTGTCTGTTTGTATTTTTTTTCTGGTTTTTTTTTTTTGTTGTGGCTGGATTTGTTTTTTTGTGGCTGTTTTTGTTTTTTTTGCTGTTTTTTTGTTTCTTGTTGTCTGATTTTTTTTTGTTTCTGATTTGTTTTTTTTTTGTCTGTTTGTGTTTCTTGTTGGTTGATTTTTTTTTTTGTGCTTGATTTTTTTTTTTGTTGATTTTGTTGTTTTTGGGCTGTTTTTGTTTTCTTTTGTGCTTATTTTTTTTCTTTGTGTGCTTGTTTTTGTTTCTTTGTGTGACTTTGTGGTTTTGTTTTTTGGACTTTGTTATTCTTTGTGGCTGTCTGTTTTGGTGCTTGGAATTTTTGTTGTTACTTTTCTTTGTTGTGGTGTTGGGATTTTTTTTGTAGTTTTCTTTTCTTGTGATGCTTGGACTTTTTTTGTTGTACTTTGTTTGTTGTGATGTTGGGATTTTTGTTGTACTTTTCTTTGTTGTGGTTTGGGATTTTTTTTTGGAGTTTTCTTTTTGTGATGCTTTGGGACTTTTTGTTTGTAGTTTTCTTTTTGTGTTGCTTGGATTTTTTGTGGTTTTTTTTGTTGTGGTGCTTGGCACTGTTCTGCTGTAGTTTATTTTGCTTTGGTGCTTGGGACTTTTGTTGTAGTTTCTTTTTTGTGGTGTTGGGACTTTTGTTGTACTTTTCTTGTTGTGGTGCTTGGGATTTTTTGTTGTACTTTTCTTTGTTGAGGTACTTGGGATTTTTTTTGTAGTTTCTTTGTTGTGGTGATGGACTTTTTGTTGTTTTCTTTGTTGTGGTGCTTTGATTTTATATTGTAGTTTTCTTTGTTGTGGTGCTTGGAATTTTGTTGTACTTTTCTTTGTGTGTGCTTGGGATTTTTTTTGTAGTTTTTTCTTGTGATTTGGGACTTTTTGTTGTATTTTCTTTGTTGTGATTTGGGATTTTTTGTTGTACTTTTCTTTATTTTGTGGTACTTGGGATTTTTTTTTGTGTATTTTCTTTTGTTGATGCTTGGGACTTTTTGTTGTTTTTCTTTGTTGTGGTACTTGGGACTTTTTGTTGTACTTTCTTTGCTGTGGTGCTTGGTACTTTTGCAGTAGTTTATTTTGCTTTGGTGCTTGGGACTTTTTGTTGTACTTTTCTTTGTTGTGGTACTTGGGACTTTTGTTGTACTTTTCTTTGCTGTGGTGCTTGGTACTTTCTGCAGTAGTTTATTTTGCTTTGGTGCTTGGGACTTTTTGTTGTAGTTTTCTTTGTTGTGGTGCTTGGATTTTTCGTTGTTTTCTTTGTTGTTGCAGTTCGGACTTTTTGTTGTAGTTTTCTTTGTTTTGGTGCATGGAATTTTGTTGTTTTCTTTGTTGTGGTGCTTTGGATTTTGTATTGTAGTTTTCTTTGTTGTGGTGCTTGGGAATTTTTGTTGTACTTTTCTTTGTTGTGGTGCTTGGGACTTTTTGTTGCAGTTTTCTTTGTTGTGGTGATTGGGACTTTTGTTGCGGTTTTCTTTGTTGTGGTGCTTGGGACTTTTCGTTGTAGTTCATTTGTTCCCTTGCTGTTGTGCTTGAGACCTTTTGTTGCATTTTTCTTTGTTTTGGTGCTTGGGACTTTTTGTTGTAGTTTTCTTTCTTGTGGTGCTTGGGACTTTTTGTTGTAGTTTTCTTTGTTGTGGTGCTTGGGACTTTTTGTTGTAGTTTTCTTTGTTGTGGTGCTTGGGATTTTTTGTTGTAGTTTTCTTTGTTGTGGTGCTTGGGACTTTTTGTTGTACTTTACCTTGTTGTGGTACTTGGGACTTTTTGTTGTAGCTTTCTTTGTTGTGTTGCTTGGCATTTTTTGCTGTAGTTTTCTTTGTTGTGGTGCTTGGCACTATCTGCTGTAGTTTATTTTGCTTTGGTGCTTGGGACTTTTTGTTGTAGTTTTCTTTGTTGTGGTGCTTGGGACTTTTTGTTGTACTTTTCTTTGTTGTGGTGCTTGGGTTTTTGTTGTACTTTTCTTTGTTGTTGTACGTGGATTTTTTTTGTAGTTTTCTTTGTTGTGGTGCATGGGACTTTTTGTTGTACTTTTCTTTGTTGTGGTGCTTGGGACTTTTTGTTGTACTTGTCTTTGTTGTGATGTTGGGATTTTTTGTTGCACTTTTCTTTGTTGTGGTACTTGGGATTTTTTTTGTAGTTTTCTTTCTTGTGATGCTTGGGACTTTTTGTTGTACTTTTCTTTGTTGTGGTACTTGGGACTTTTTGTTGTACTTTCTTTGCTGTGGTGCTTGGTACTTTCTGCAGTAGTTTATTTTGCTTTGGTGCTTGGACTTTTTGTTGTAGTTTTCTTTGTTGTGGTGCTTGGGATTTTTCTGTTGTTTTCTTTGTTGTTGCAGTTCGGACATTTTGTTGTAGTTTTCTTTGTTTTGGTGCATGGGATTTTGTTGTTTTCTTTGTTGTGGTGCTTTGGATTTTGTATTGTAGTTTTCTTTGTTGTGGTGCTTGGGAATTTTTGTTGTACTTTTCTTTGTTGTGGTGCTTGGGACTTTTTGTTGCAGTTTTCTTTGTTGTGGTGATTGGGACTTTTTGTTGTAGTTTTCTTTGTTTTAGTGCTTGGGACTTTTTGTTGCAGTTCCTTTGTTCCCTTGCTGTTGTGCTTGAGACCTTTTTTTGCATTTTTCTTTGTTTTGGTGCTTGAGACTTTTTGTTGTAGTTTTCTTTGTTGGTTGCTTGGATTTTTTGTTGTAGTTCACTTTGTTTTGGTGCTTGGGACTTTTTGTTTTACTTTCTTGTTTGGTACTTGAGACTTTTTGTTGTACTTTTCTTTGTTTGGTACTTGGGATTTTTTTGTGTTTTCTTTGTTGTGTGCTGGGACTTTTGTTGTACTTTTCTTTGTGTGTGCTTGGTATTTCTGCTGTAGTTTATTTTGCTTTGGTGCTTGGGACTTTTTGTTGTAGTTTTCTTTGTTGTGTGCTTGGGTATTTTGTGAAGTTTTCTTTGCTGTGGTGCTTAGGATAATTTGTTGTTTTCGTTGTTGTGGTGCTTGGTTTTTTATTGTTTTCTTTGTTGTGGTGCTTTGGGTTTTTATTGTAGTTTTCTTAGTTATGGTGCTTTAGACTTTTTGTTGTAGTTTCTTTGTTGTGTGCTTGGACTTTTTTTGCATTTTTTTTGTTGTGTGCTTGGGATTTTTGTTGCAGTTTTCTTTGTTGTGGTGCTTGGGACTTTTTGTTGTAGTTCTTTGTTCCTTGCTGTTGTGCTTTAGACCTTTTTTGCATTTTCTTTGTTTGGTGCTTGGACTTTTGTTGTAGTTTTTTTTTTAATGTGGCGCTTGCGACCTTTGTTGTAGTTTTCTTTGTTGTGGGCTTGGACTTTTGTTGTAGTTTTCTTTGTTGTGGTGCTTGGGATTTTGTATTGTAGTTTTCTTTGTTGTAGTGCTTGGGACTTTTGTTGCATTTTTCTTTGTTTTGGGCCTGGGACTTTTGTTGTAGTTTTCTTGTTGTGGTGCTTGGGTTTTTTTTTGTAGTTTTCTTTGTGATGCTTGGGACTTTTTGTTGTACTTTTCTTTGTTGTGATGTGGGATTTTTTTGTTGTACTTTCTTTTTTGTGGTACTTGGGATTTTTTTGTAGTTTTCTTTCTTGTGATGCTTGGGACTTTTGTTGTACTTTTCTTTGTTGTGGTACTTGGGACTTTTTGTTTACTTTCTTTGCTGTGGTGTTGGTACTTTCTGCAGTAGTTTATTTTGCTTTGGTGCTTGGGACTTTTTGTTGTACTTTTCTTTGTTGTGGTACTTGGGACTTTTTGTTGTATTTCTTTGCTGTGGTGCTTGGTACTTTCTGCAGTAGTTTATTTTGCTTTGGTGCTTGGGACTTTTTGTTGTAGTTTTCTTTGTTGTGGTGCTGGGATTTTTCTGTTGTTTTCTTTGTTGTTGCAGTTCGGACTTTTTGTTGTAGTTTTCTTTGTTTGGTGCATGGAATTTTGTTGTTTTCTTGTTGTGGTGCTTTGGATTTTGTATTGTAGTTTTCTTTGTTGTGGTGCTTGGGAATTTTTGTTGTACTTTTCTTTGTTGTGGTGCTTGGGACTTTTTGTTGCAGTTTCTTTGTTGTGGTGATTGGACTTTTGTTGCGGTTTTCTTTGTTGTGGTGCTTGGGACTTTTCGTTGTAGTTCATTTGTTCCCTTGCTGTTGTGCTTGAGACCTTTTGTTGCATTTTTCTTTGTTTTGGTGCTTGGGACTTTTTGTTGTAGTTTTCTTTCTTGTGGTGCTTGGGACTTTTTGTTGTAGTTTTCTTTGTTGTGGTGCTTGGGACTTTTGTTGTAGTTTTCTTTGTTGTGGTGCTTGGGATTTTTTGTTGTAGTTTTCTTTGTTGTGGTGCTTGGGACTTTTTGTTGTACTTTACCTTGTTGTGGTACTTGGGACTTTTTGTTGTAGCTTTCTTTGTTGTGTTGCTTGGCATTTTTTGCTGTAGTTTTTTGTTGTGGTGCTTGGCACTATCTGCTGTAGTTTATTTTGCTTTGGTGCTTGGGACTTTTGTTGTAGTTTTCTTTGTTGTGGTGCTTGGGACTTTTTGTTGTACTTTTCTTTGTTGTGGTGCTTGGATTTTTTGTGTACTTTTCTTTGTTGTGGTACGTGGGATTTTTTGTAGTTTTCTTTGTTGTGGTGCATGGGACTTTTGTTGTTTTCTTGTTGTGGTGCTTTGGATTTTATATTGTAGTTTTCTTTGTTGTGGTGCTTGGGAATTTTTGTTGTACTTTTCTTTGTTGTGGTGCTTGGGACTTTTTGTTGTACTTGTCTTTGTTGTGATGTTGGGATTTTTTGTTGCACTTTTCTTTGTTGTGGTACTTGGGATTTTTTTGTAGTTTTCTTTCTTGTGATGCTTGGACTTTTTGTTGTACTTTTTTGTTGTGGTACTTGGGACTTTTTGTTGTACTTTTCTTTGCTGTGGTGCTTGGTACTTTCTGCATAGTTTATTTTGCTTGGTGCTTGGGACTTTTTGTTGTAGTTTTCTTTGTTGTGGTGCTTGGGATTTTCTGTTGTTTTCTTTGTTGTGCAGTTCGGACATTTTGTTGTAGTTTTCTTTGTTTTGGTGCATGGGATTTTGTTGTTTTCTTTGTTGTGGTGCTTGGATTTTGTATTGTAGTTTTCTTCTTGTGGTGCTTGGGAATTTTTGTGTACTTTTCTTTGTTGTGGTGCTTGGGACTTTTTGTTTTAGTTTTCTTTGTTGTGGTGATTGGGACTTTTTGTTGCAGTTTTCTTTGTTGTGGTGCTTGGGACTTTTTGTTGTAGTTCCTTTGTTCCCTTGTGTTGTGCTTGAGACCTTTTGTTGCATTTTTCTTTGTTTTGGTGCTGGGACTTTTGTTGTAGTTTTCTTTGTTGTGGGCTTGGGACTTTTTGTTGTAGTTTTCTTGTTGTGGTGCTTGGGGCTTTTTGTTGTAGTTTTCTTTGTTGTGGTGCTTGGGATTTTGTATTGTAGTTTTCTTTGTTGTAATGCTTGGGACTTTTGCTGTAGTTTTCTTTGTTGTGGTGCTTGGGATTTTTGTTGTTTCCTTTGTTGTTGTGCTTTGGGTTTTTATTGTAGTTTTCTTAGTTTTGGTGCTTTAGACTTTTTGTTGTAGTTTTCTTTGTTGTAGTGCTTGGGACTTTTTGTTGCATTTTTCTTGTTTTGGTGCTGGACTTTTTGTTTTAGTTTTCTTTGTTGTGGTGCTTGGGACTTTTTTGCAGTTTTCTTTGTTGTGGTGCTTGGACTTTTGTTGTAGTTCCTTTGTTCCTTTGCTGTTGTGCTTGAGACCTTTTGTTGCATTTTTCTTTGTTTTGGTGCTTGGGACTTTTTGTTGTAGTTTCTTTGTTGTGGTGCTTGGACTTTTTGTTGTAGTTTTCTTTGTTTGGTGCTTGGGACTTTTTGTTGTAGTTTTCTTTGTTGTGGTGCTTGGATTTTTTGTTGTAGTTTTCTTTGTTGTGGTGCTTGTACTTTCTGCTGTAGTTTATTTCCTTTTGTGCTTGGCATTTTATGTTGTGTTTTCTTTGTTGTGGTACTTGGGACTTTTTGTTGTACTTTTATTTGTTGTGGTGCTTGGGAGTTTTTGTTGTAGTTTTCTTTCTTGTGTGCTTGGGATATGTTGTTTTAGTTTTCTTTGTTGTGGTGCTTGGGACTTTTTGTTGCAGTTTTCTTTGTTGTGGTGCTTGGGACTTTTTGTTGTAGTTCCTTTGCTCCTTTGCTGTTGTGCTTGAGATCTTTTGTTGCATTTTTCTTTGTTTTGGTGTTTGGGACTTTTCGTTGTAGTTTTCTTTTGTTGTGGTGCTTGGGACTTTTTGTTGTAGTTTTCTTTGTTGTGGTGCTTGGGACTTTTTGTTGTAGTTTTCTTTGTTGTGGTGCTTGGGATTTTTTGTTGTAGTTTTCTTTGTTGTGGTGCTTGGGACTTTTTTGTTGTACTTTTTTTTATTGTGGTACTTGGGACTTTTTGTTGCAGTTTTCTTTGTTGTGGTGCTTGCAACTTTTTGTTGCAGTTTTCTTTCTTGTGGTGCTTGGGACTTTTTTGTTGTAGTTTCCTTTGTTCCCTTGCTGTTGTGCTTGAGACCTTTTGTTGCATTTTTCTTTGTTTTTGGTGCTTGGGGGACTTTTTGATGTAGTTTTCTTTGTTGTGGTGCTTGGCAGTTTTTTGTTGTAGTTTTCTTTCTTGTGGTGCTTGGGATATTTTTGTTGAAGTTTTCTTTGTTGTGGTGCTTAGGATTATTTGTTGTTTTCTTTGTTGTGGTGCTTGGGATATTTTGTTGTTTTCTTTGTTGTTTCACTTCGGACTTTTTCATGTAGTTTTCTTTGTTGTGGTGCATGGGACTTTTTGTTGTTTTCTTTGTTGTGGTTGCTTTGGATTTTTTATTGTAGTTTTTCTTTGTTGGGGTGCTTGGGAATTTTTGTTGTACTTTTCTTTGTTGTGGTGCTTGGGATTTTGTATTGTAGTTTTCTTTGTTGCAGTGCTTGTGACTTTTTGTTGTAGTTTTCTTTGTTGTGGTGTGGGGATTATATGTTGTTTTCTTTGTTGTGGTGCTTTGGGTTTTTATTGTAGTTTTCTCTAGTTTTGGTGTTTTAGACTTTTTGTTGTAGTTTTTCTTTGTTTTAGTGCTTGGGACTTTTTGTTGCAGTTCTTTGTTCCCTTGCTGTTGTGCTTGAGACCTTTTTTTGCATTTTTCTTTGTTTTGGTGCTTGAGACTTTTTGTTGTAGTTTTCTTTGTTGTGTTGCTTGGGATTTTTTGTTGTAGTTCACTTTGTTTTGGTGCTTGGGACTTTTTGTTTTACTTTTCTTTGTTATGGTACTTGAGACTTTTTGTTGTACTTTTCTTTGTTGTGGTACTTGGGATTTTTTTTTGTAGTTTTCTTTGTTGTGATGCTTGGGACTTTTTTTGTACTTTTCTTTGTTGTGGTGCTTGGTACTTTCTGCTGTAGTTTATTTTGCTTTGGTGCTTGGGACTTTTTGTTGTAGTTTTCTTTGTTGTGGTGCTTGGGATATTTTGTTGAAGTTTTCTTTGCTGTGGTGCTTAGGATAATTTGTTGTTTTCGTTGTTGTGGTGCTTGGGATTTTTTTATTGTTTTCTTTGTTGTGGTGCTTTGGGTTTTTTATTGTAGTTTTCTTAGTTATGGTGCTTTAGACTTTTTGTTGTAGTTTTCTTTGTTGTAGTGCTTGGGACTTTTTGTTGCATTTTTCTTTGTTGTGGTGCTTGGGACTTTTTGTTGCAGTTTTCTTTGTTGTGGTGCTTGGGACTTTTTGTTGTAGTTCCTTTGTTCCCTTGCTGTTGTGCTTTAGACCTTTTGTTGCATTTTTCTTTGTTTTGGTGCTTGGGACTTTTTGTTGTAGTTTTTTTTTTAATGTGGCGCTTGCGACCTTTTGTTGTAGTTTTCTTTGTTGTGGTGCTTGGGACTTTTTGTTGTAGTTTCCTTTGTTGTGGTGCTTGGGATTTTGTATTGTAGTTTTCTTTGTTGTAGTGCTTGGGACTTGTAACGCCGGTGGTCTGGTGTCTTGGTTCCCTCGGCGTTACTGCGCTTTCACCCAATGCTCCTTCCCCCCCTGTCCAGCTGGGAGACTGTAGTATGTTACCTGGATAGGATTCTGCTCAGTTCCCAGCTCCGCTGCGTAGCTGCACGTGTTGTATTGTCAGTGCTCCGCTGTTTACCTCTCGTGTGGACCCTGGCTCCCGCTGTGGAAGCTATCCGCGGGTTGTGAGGTCCTCTGCAGCTGGTGCATGACTTTCCACGTGTGTCTAGGCTTGCAGCCGCTGCCAGGTGCTCTGGGCATCGGTTCCTGTGCTGGCTATGCTGTATGGGTTCTGACTGTGCCTAGGGTGCGCGCCGCCACACCTTCCCCAGTTTAGTAAGATGGAGGGTGTGCGCTTGAATTGCTGTCCCCAGCCTATAGCTGAGGGTCAGCTCCTATTTAAAGTTCCTCTTCCCTGTTGGGCGTCGCCAGAGCCTCGCATTAGGTTTCTTAACCTAGCCCTGTGTGTTTGGTCCAACATGCTGCTCCTGGTCTGCCTTGTCTACAGCTCCTGTTCTGCCTGCAATCAGTTCTGGGAAAGCTGATGTCTGTGTCCCTGGACCTGTCTTATCTGTGTTGGTGCCAACGTCCTTGTCTTGTTCCTGCTTGTGTCTTGCTGTTCCCGGTCTGGAGCCATGTCCGTTGCATGGAGTCCAGACGTCCTGACTGTCGGTGTCCAAGATGGACCTGAGGTTCTGCCTGGTGTCCGTGCCTTGTGTCCGAGATGACCCCGATGTCTTGCCTGGTGTCTGAGATGACCCTGAGGTTCCCGCCTGGTGTCCGAGATGACCCTGAGGTTCCCGCCTGGTGTCCGAGATGACCCTGAGGTTCCCGCCTGGTGTCCGAGATGACCCTGAGGTTCCCGCCTGGTGTCCGAGATGACCCTGAGGTTCCCGCCTGGTGTCCGAGATGACCCTGAGGTTCCCGCCTGGTGTCCGAGATGACCCTGAGGTTCCCGCCTGGTGTCCGAGATGACCCTGAGGTTCCCGCCTGGTGTCCGAGATGACCCTGAGGTTCCCGCCTGGTGTCCGAGATGACCCTGAGGTTCCCGCCTGGTGTCCGAGATGACCCTGAGGTTCCCGCCTGGTGTCCGAGATGACCCTGAGGTTCCCGCCTGGTGTCCGAGATGACCCTGAGGTTCCCGCCTGGTGTCCGAGATGACCCTGAGGTTCCCGCCTGGTGTCCGAGATGACCCTGAGGTTCCCGCCTGGTGTCCGAGATGACCCTGAGGTTCCCGCCTGGTGTCCGAGATGACCCTGAGGTTCCCGCCTGGTGTCCGAGATGACCCTGAGGTTCCCGCCTGGTGTCCGAGATGACCCTGAGGTTCCCGCCTGGTGTCCGAGATGACCCTGAGGTTCCCGCCTGGTGTCCGAGATGACCCTGAGGTTCCCGCCTGGTGTCCGAGATGACCCTGAGGTTCCCGCCTGGTGTCCGAGATGACCCTGAGGTTCCCGCCTGGTGTCCGAGATGACCCTGAGGTTCCCGCCTGGTGTCCGAGATGACCCTGAGGTTCCCGCCTGGTGTCCGAGATGACCCTGAGGTTCCCGCCTGGTGTCCGAGATGACCCTGAGGTTCCCGCCTGGTGTCCGAGATGACCCTGAGGTTCCCGCCTGGTGTCCGTGATGTTCCGTGTCCATGATGTTCCGTGTCCTTGATGTGTGTTCTTGTTCAGTAAACGTTACTTTTGCTATACCTGAAGTGTGCGGTGTCGTCTTGTCCTGCAGGTTACCATCTAGCCCACATGCTCAGCTGCCACAGAACCCGGTTGCTGTTCTTCCCTAGTCTGGGCAGGCCCGGGTCCCCCCTGTGGTCCAGTGGGTCCACATTCCCCTTACCTCATGGGTCGCGAGCGCGACCGTGACAGTAGGCTCTGGCCATGGACTCCGCTGAGCATGTGTGGACTGCAGGAATTCCCCGGATCCCACTTGGTATGTGGACTAGATTGCTCGAGCCCCGTGTGGTCAGCGGCTCTGATCACTCGAGTGATGGACTCTGCTGCTTTTTTGTGACCTGTGGGACGTACCGCCTAACCCAATTGAACTTTTTGTGGGACTTTTTTCTTTTGGGTTTTCAGAAGAGGGGGCCTGAGGAGGGGGATACTGTAACGCCGGTGGTCTGGTGTCTTGGTTCCCTCGGCGTTACTGCGCTTTCACCCAATGCTCCTTCCCCCCCTGTCCAGCTGGGAGACTGTAGTATGTTACCTGGATAGGATTCTGCTCAGTTCCCAGCTCCGCTGCGTAGCTGCACGTGTTGTATTGTCAGTGCTCCGCTGTTTACCTCTCGTGTGGACCCTGGCTCCCGCTGTGGAAGCTATCCGCGGGTTGTGAGGTCCTCTGCAGCTGGTGCATGACTTTCCACGTGTGTCTAGGCTTGCAGCCGCTGCCAGGTGCTCTGGGCATCGGTTCCTGTGCTGGCTATGCTGTATGGGTTCTGACTGTGCCTAGGGTGCGCGCCGCCACACCTTCCCCAGTTTAGTAAGATGGAGGGTGTGCGCTTGAATTGCTGTCCCAGCCTATAGCTGAGGGTCAGCTCCTATTTAAAGTTCCTCTTCCCTGTTGGGCGTCGCCAGAGCCTCGCATTAGGTTTCTTAACCTAGCCCTGTGTGTTTGGTCCAACATGCTGCTCCTGGTCTGCCTTGTCTACAGCTCCTGTTCTGCCTGCAATCAGTTCTGGGAAAGCTGATGTCTGTGTCCCTGGACCTGTCTTATCTGTGTTGGTGCCAACGTCCTTGTCTTGTTCCTGCTTGTGTCTTGCTGTTCCCGGTCTGGAGCCATGTCCGTTGCATGGAGTCCAGACGTCCTGACTGTCGGTGTCCAAGATGGACCTGAGGTTCTGCCTGGTGTCCGTGCCTTGTGTCCGAGATGACCCCGATGTCTTGCCTGGTGTCTGAGATGACCCTGAGGTTCCCGCCTGGTGTCCGAGATGACCCTGAGGTTCCCGCCTGGTGTCCGAGATGACCCTGAGGTTCCCGCCTGGTGTCCGAGATGACCCTGAGGTTCCCGCCTGGTGTCCGAGATGACCCTGAGGTTCCCGCCTGGTGTCCGAGATGACCCTGAGGTTCCCGCCTGGTGTCCGAGATGACCCTGAGGTTCCCGCCTGGTGTCCGAGATGACCCTGAGGTTCCCGCCTGGTGTCCGAGATGACCCTGAGGTTCCCGCCTGGTGTCCGAGATGACCCTGAGGTTCCCGCCTGGTGTCCGAGATGACCCTGAGGTTCCCGCCTGGTGTCCGAGATGACCCTGAGGTTCCCGCCTGGTGTCCGAGATGACCCTGAGGTTCCCGCCTGGTGTCCGAGATGACCCTGAGGTTCCCGCCTGGTGTCCGAGATGACCCTGAGGTTCCCGCCTGGTGTCCGAGATGACCCTGAGGTTCCCGCCTGGTGTCCGAGATGACCCTGAGGTTCCCGCCTGGTGTCCGAGATGACCCTGAGGTTCCCGCCTGGTGTCCGAGATGACCCTGAGGTTCCCGCCTGGTGTCCGAGATGACCCTGAGGTTCCCGCCTGGTGTCCGAGATGACCCTGAGGTTCCCGCCTGGTGTCCGAGATGACCCTGAGGTTCCCGCCTGGTGTCCGAGATGACCCTGAGGTTCCCGCCTGGTGTCCGAGATGACCCTGAGGTTCCCGCCTGGTGTCCGAGATGACCCTGAGGTTCCCGCCTGGTGTCCGAGATGACCCTGAGGTTCCCGCCTGGTGTCCGAGATGACCCTGAGGTTCCCGCCTGGTGTCCGAGATGACCCTGAGGTTCCCGCCTGGTGTCCGTGATGTTCCGTGTCCATGATGTTCCGTGTCCTTGATGTGTGTTCTTGTTCAGTAAACGTTACTTTTGCTATACCTGAAGTGTGCGGTGTCGTCTTGTCCTGCAGGTTACCATCTAGCCCACATGCTCAGCTGCCACAGAACCCGGTTGCTGTTCTTCCCTAGTCTGGGCAGGCCCGGGTCCCCCCTGTGGTCCAGTGGGTCCACATTCCCCTTACCTCATGGGTCGCGAGCGCGACCGTGACAGGACTTTTTGTTGCATTTTTCTTTGTTTTGGTGCCTGGGACTTTTTGTTGTAGTTTTCTTTGTTGTGGTGCTTGGGACTTTTTGTTGCAGTTTTCTTTGTTGTGGTGCTTGGGACTTTTTGTTGCAGTTTTCTTTGTTGTGGTGCTTGGGACTTTTTGTTGTAGTTCCTTTGCTGTTGTGCTTGAGACCTTTTGCATTTTTCTTTGTTTTGGTGCTTGGGACTTTTTGTTGTAGTTTTCTTTGTTGTGTTGCTTGGGATTTTTTGTTGTAGTTTTTTTTGTTGTGGTGCTTGGGACTTTTTGTTGTACTTTTTTTTGTTGTGGTGCTTGGGACTTTTTGTTTTAGTTTTCTTTGTTGTGGTGCTTGGGACTTTTTGTTGCAGTTTTCTTTGTTGTGGTGCTTGGGACTTTTAGTTGTAGTTCCTTTGTTCCCTTGCTGTTGTGCTTGAGATCTTTTGTTGCATTTTTCTTTGTTTTGGTTCTTGGGACTTTTTGTTGTAGTTTTCTTTGTTGTGTTGCTTGGCATTTTTTGTTGTAGTTTTCTTTGTTGTGGTGCTTGGTACTTTCTGCTGTAGTTTATTTTGCTTTGGTGCGTGGGACTTTTTGTTGTTTTCTTTGTTGTGGTGCTTGGGAATTTTTGTTGTACTTTTCTTTGTTGTGGTGCTTGGGACTTTTTGTTGTACTTTTCTATGTTGTGGTGTTGGGATTTTTTGTTGTACTTTTCTTTGTTGTGGTACTTGGGATTTTTTTTGTAGTTTTCTTTCTTGTGATGCTTGGGACTTTTTGTTGAACTTTTCTCTGTTGTGGTACTTGGGACTTTTGTTGTACTTTTCTTTGCTGTGGTGCTTGGTACTTTCAGCAGTAGTTTATTTTGCTTTGGTGCTTGGGACTTTTTGTTGTAGTTTTCTTTGTTGTGGTGCTTGGGATTTTTTGTTGTTTTCTTTGTTGTTGCACTTCGGACTTTTTGTTGTAGTTTTCTTTGTTTTGGTGCATGGGACTTTTTGTTGTTTTCTTTGTTGTGATGCTTTGGATTTTGTATTGTAGTTTTATTTGTTGTGGTGTTTGGGAATTTTTTGTTGTACTTTTCTTTGTTGTGGTGCTTGGGACTTTTTGTTGCGATTTTCTTTGTTGTGGTGATTGGGACTTTTTGTTGCGGTTTTCTTTGTTGTGGTGCTTGGGACTTTTTGTTGTAGTTACTTTGTTCCCTTGCTGTTGTGCTTGAGACCTTTTGTTGCATTTTTCTTTGTTTTGCTGCTTGGGACTTTTTGTTGTAGTTTTTTTTTAATGTGGCGCTTGCGACTTTTTGTTTTTCTGGAAACCAGCCGGATCCAGCAGGCAGCGACGGGCTGCCCCCAACCCCCAGGTGCCTATTTGTACCTGGCCAGACACAAGAATATAGGGGAGCCCTTTTTTTTTTTATTATTTCATGAATTTCATGAAATAACTTAAAAAAAATGCGTGGGGCTCCGCGCAATTTCTATGTCTAGCCAGGTACAGCTAAGCAGCTGGGGGCTGGAATCCGCAGCGCAGGGATGCCCAAGCTTTCTGGGCACCCCCCGCTGCAAATTGCAGCCCTGGTGGCGGTGGCACGCTGGGTAATAAAGAGGTTAGGGCCAGCTTTGTATTATCAGCTGGCCCTAAGCCCGAAATTTATGGCGGTCACGCCAATATTAGACATGACCGCCATGAATTTCTATTAAATTGTTTTAAAAAAAACACAACACAGAGAACATTTTTTATTAGAAATAAAAAAAAAAGCCATTAGGGACTCCATCTTTAATTTAAAAAATCCTCTTCCGTCCGACGCAGTCCAAAACGCGATGTCCTCTCTGCTCATCCCTGTGCATAGATATAGATGTCTATGCACAGGGAATGAGCAGACTGAGAACAATCTCAGCTCTGCTACATCAGGCAGCAGGCGGGCTCTAGGACCCTGGAGCTGCGGCAGCCAGCACACAGAGCAGACAGGACTCTTATCTGTGCGAGTTTCCCAGCGATTACTTGCACAGTAAACGAGTCCAATGCAAATCAATGGCAAAACTAGGATTGCTTCAGACTGAAGCTTCCCAGACACATCTGTGATTTGTAAATCGCACACTACTCGCTATTACTCGCTTCCCCATTCATTAGCATTGGACTCGCTAGACTCGCAACGAGTAGCGAGTCCTGGGCTCGGACTCGCTAGAGTCAAGCGATTCCGAGTAATTTAGGATTCGCCCATCACTAATATGGACATCACGTTGGACTTCTCTGCTTATCATCCTCAGTCCAACGGGCAGGTGGAGCGTTTTAATCAACTCCTCACTACCTACCTTCGACACTTCGCCAATGCTCATCATGATAACTGGACTTGTCTCCTTCCTGGGGCGGAATTCGCTTACAACAATCACTCCAGGGAGTTGCCTACTCAATCTCCTTTTGTAGTGGTATTCGGCCAACATCCTGGTATGCCTCTTCAAATCTACTCAGCATCTGGCAACCTGGCGGCTGATGCGTTGTCTGTAGACTTCTCCAAGATCTGGAGGGAGACCAGAGACTCTCTTAAACAAGCCTTCGGCAGGATGAAGAGACATGCTGGTAAGAGATGCCTTGAGTCTCCGTCTTTCCTCCTAGGCGATAAAGTGTGGCTTTACTCCAGGTACACCAGGCTGAAGGTGCCATCCTACTAGTTAGGTCCACGTTATGTCGGTCCTTTCGAAGTCTTGGAACACATCAATGACTTTGCCTGCAAGCTGAGACTGCCTGCCTCGCTTCACATCCCTAACTGCTTTCATGTCTTGTTTAAACCAGAGGTACTTAATCTCTTTCATTATCCCTCCGGCACTGTACCCTGGCCTGGGATGGTGACGTAGAAGCTAGCTCGTAATGCTCCCCGTAGGTGGAGCGGGATTCCTGGGGCAGTGATGGGAGAATGGAGACCTCACACAGGGAGGTGGCTCTGCAGGTGGAGATGGTGGCACACAATCTATGTTAAGGGCAGGATCATGGGCCTCAATAACAGACACACACGCTGGCAGTTGTTTCCGTACCTTTTACTGATGTTATAGAGAAGAATAAAGGGGAGACGCAGAGGCACAATAGTGCCCTATCAATGCGACACTGACTATGCACACAGGTCACACAGAGGTGCACTCACCTGATTTAGTTGTGTGCACCCACAACTTGTTTTGATGGCATATAGCAAGAGCTGCTGCAGAACCTCCACCGCCACGTATACACGTGTAAGAATATCCACAGATCCAGGGATGGTGTATAGACGGTCCCTTACACTGGCTAGGCTTCCCTCTGGTACAGGCCTAGCGCGGCACCGTTCTCCAGGTGTCTTCCTCAGTACTGCTTCGTACTGAACTGCCTAACACCTCCCCTGGGCCTGAATTTATAGAGGACCTTAAGTCAGCAAGTAGAGCTCCTCCTTCAGGTCTGGGGTGGAAGGTGTTGTGTGGCGCCCCTCTATGCAGGCGTCACAGAGGAGTACTGCACCCATAAAATAGGTGCAGATACTCCAGCTACAAGCAGATTCTAAGATACCTACCACATAGTGGGAGGTACCCGGGAGGGAATAAAAACCACCTCCAGAGGAAGAAAAGAGGTCTTTGGCTGGAAGCCTGCCTGGCTTTCAGGGCGTTGCCTCGAGGTCTTTCAGAAGAATTGAGAGTTAGGAACACAAGGAGGGTTCCTCGGCTGAGGGACCAGGAGAGTGGGAGAAAGACAGATTCCAGGCGCAGACAGCGAGTTGGGGAAGGAAAGGACTAGAGAAGGTCAAACCCCAATAGTTTACCAAGCACCGGAGTCCCCACCTGTGGGATCCTCCAAGGTCCTCAGAAAATCTGGCATTCTGAGGGGTATATCTATATACCGCCCAGGCTCTTAAGCAACCAAAAGAAAGTACCAGGCGCCTCTGAAGGAGCAGGCGGCGGCCAGAAGAAGGTAACCCGACGTGAGCGAAGAGAGAGAGAGACAGCAGGAGGCCAGATCCCCTTCATGGGGTCAGACTTCACACAGACTACTGGGAAGCAGCGAAGAATTGATGGAAAAAAGGCACACACTGAGGGTTCCATCCTACCACCTGGGATCTGCCTGCAGCTACCCGTTAGCTACTTGTCATTGAATATCTTGCTGAACAGAGAACTGTAATTAACGCTGTTAAAGTTTCCAGTAAAGTACCCGGAGTGAAGTGAATTCGACTCTGCTGCATCATCTTTTGCATGAACTTGTTCTTCTACAGGATTTCTGCCTCGGAGGTCCCAGTCCTGCCTGCGGAGGACTACATCATCCCAGCCGCGATACCACTGACCTCAGGCGGACTGTGGCAGCGCTGGTGCTACTTCACCAGAAACTGCAGGTGGCGTCATGACAACAAACTGTAAATAATCCCTTGTACATACAACCCCCTTTTGAAGTGTCACCCAGGACATGGGATCCGGCGCGGCCGCCATTCCCCGTGACAAAATTAACCCCTTGATACCCGAGTACCCAACGGCCTGGGGCTTGACATATCTTTCTGGCGTTCACGAACAGGATATCGTGCCCGGTACCACTGGGTACTGTGCGCCTTGGCCTTTTGTCTTAAAACAAACTTTTCCACCATTGCTTGGCGCCAAAAATGGATTCCCGCCATTACTGCAGGAGGACCCAAGATGGCGCCATAGCCATGTACTAAACACCATGTACAGGCCCGGGGGTGTGCCTCAACCACTAGAAGGAGGGCCTAGCCAGAGGCGCCAAAAAGTGTGGCCGCCCCAATTGCCATCAAACAATCAGGGGGGCGGCCCACAGGAAGTTCCATGGGAGTGGCTCCTGATAAGAAGAAAAACCGGAAGAGAAGGACAGAAACTACAAGGCTCCTTTGTACCCGGCAGCATGGCAGCACCCCAGTGGAGAGATATCGTGCTAGAGCTGGAACAGCAGACCCGTGCCGAGCAGGGCGAACCGGCAGCGGCATCCCTCTTAACCATGGAGGGGGATGCTGACAACTGGCGGGATGCTTTCACCCGGCTCCGCCAAGAGATGGAACAGACCCTGACTTGGGTGTGTCAGCGGTGGAGTGCCGAGCGGATATTTGAACTGGCATCCAGGAGAACAACTAGCAAGGCACGGGAGGCGTCGGTGGCCGAACGAGCAGTTGAAGAGTACCGCGCCTCTCTGACACCCATCACACCACCCATCCAGACCCAGGACGTGGGAGTTCAGACTGAGCCCCCGACTTCACCACTGTCCAAGGCCAGCAGCTGTCTCCGGGTGGAGGCAGCGCGGACGTCCCCCAACACACCCGTCATTGAGGTCGAGGAAGATTGCGACGATGATGACACCGACGAGAAATCGGAGGGAGCCTCGGGGGGAAGCACTTCAGAAGCAGCATGGTGGACCACGTGGCAGAGGCACCAAAGAGGAGTTCCCGTCATCTTGAGCTCCGCAGAGACACGAGTCACCCTGCAAAGCCCAGCTAGCGGCTCGTCACCCCCGCATTACCAGTCGCTGCAATGTGCGATGAGAGGATTGGTACCAGCGAGAGCAGGCGACAAGGAGACTACGCAAGGAAGCCAGAGCTCGGCCTCCACTTCCATTAGAACTGCGTAAATCAGGAACCGTTGTCTCTGTCTACTAGAAGGACGGATGGGGTTTTCTACTTGAACCTGGACTACTAGACAATGTCTTTCTTCCGGCGTGACGTAGAATTGTACTTGCGCAAAGGACATCCACGGCGGGATCTGTACAGAGGTGAGCAAGTAACCTACGAACGTTACCTCGGCCCATTAGGCTGGTTTGCTATACGGATTGCCTGTTGTCCAGATAAAGTTACAACAAGCCCACAACAATTTTTTTAAAATAATTTATTAAAATATAAATAAAAATACAAACACATTTAGGGACTGCATCTTTATTATCCCCTGGAACCTCATCTCTGTGCTGAACACTCTCGGCACTGCTTCATCAGAGACCAAGGTGATGAACAAAGCTTCTATCCCCATGGCCCCTGAAGGAGAACCCGGAGCGCTGCAGCATCATAAGGGGGTAACTCAGGTCACCTGAGGACAGCTCAGGTCATGCCACCCAAGCTGTCCTTGGGTGACCTGAGTTACAACCCTCCCCCCTTACGATGCCGCAGCATTCCAGAATCTCCTTCAGGGGCCACGGGTATAGAAGCTTTGTTCGTCCCCTTGGTCTCTGATGAAGCAGAGCCCAGAGTGTTCAGCACAGAGATGAGGGTCGAGAGGATAATAAAGATGCATGTAAATGTGTTTGTGTTTTTAGAGATGCGGCGGAGTAATAGGGCAGCTCGGTTGTTTCTGTAAGGCAAGGCAATCAGATGGCAGTTCTGGAATAAGGCTCAGACATGTTTATCCTCTGAACCGGTGTTTACTCAGGTGTTCAGTGGCATACAGGGTAGCACAGTCCTTAATGCCGGGTAGTGGACCGGGTGGCTCCGGCAGTGAGCAGCGTCCCTCCGAAGCTCGACAGGTGTCTTTCTCTATCGCTGTCTGTCCCTTCACTTCGCTGCTCTGCTATACCCAAACTGGGAGCACTGAGGGCCCTTGGTTGGGTCACTGTGTGGCCCTTAATTCACAGCCCCTGACCCTCAATGGTGGGTGCTCCTGGCATAAGCTGCGGTAGTTGGTGGTTTGTGAGTCGGGCTCCTATGAAGCTTACGACCACTCCGGGTTCTGTGGTGCGGGGGTGAACCAGCTGGACCACATCGGAGCCGGTACTCCGGGTTTTGGACTGGCCTCGGGTCTTGAATCACCCACTCTGACTTTGCCCCTCTCTTCCTCTTCTGGGCCACCAGGTTGAGGTGTCCTCCCTTTTAGCTGTCTCCGTTCTCTCTCTGTTCTTTCTCCACTCTGCTACATCTGCTGCACAGCTCTATGTAGCTCCTGTCACGACTTGACTTCTGCACTCTTCTGTTCTCACTTCCTGGTCTAACTCCTTACTGCTCTCCCACTCACTATATCACCTAGCTCTCCTCCCACCGGGACCTGTTACCCTAGCAACGGGTGTCTGATTGGTCCCCTGATCACTAGGTGTGTGTGTGTAGTGTTGGAACTTCAGGATTCTTCTACTCATTACCAGAGCAAAGGACATGGCACCTTCATTCAGGGGTACAGTACCCTTTTGTGGCGCACTATTAGTGGGGTGCCACATAGACACACTCGTCAGTCAATGGAAAATGCAGACAGGCTTACTGTCATAAAATAAAAAAAAGGATTGGTTCCTAAAGACTTTCTAAGCCCTAAGCCCTTTCTAAGCCCTCCAGATGACAGCAACTAATGAAAGTTTAAAAAAGCCCACCAGGGGCGGACTGGGCCTGGTGCCAGGGAGGCATTTGCCCCCCAGGCCGGTGGATTAGTGAATTCAGGGCCGCCCAGCCGCTTCGCTTTGTGTACTATGAAAATCATCACCTGGCCACGGCCCGCGTTAGCTCGGGACGCAGAAGGCAGGAGTCAGAGGCTAACAGGGACTCGGGAGGAAGGCAGCGTTGCTATGGCACCCGGCGGCGCGCAGGGATTGTATGAACCCTATCTGAACCCCTCCACAGTGTCCAGGCTGTGAAGAAAGCAGCACCATTACTGTGTCTCAGTGTCAGTGTGCGAGGCTGGCTGATGATTAGAGTGTGTGAGAGAAGACACAGAAGGCTAGTCATCTGAATGAGTCCCACTCCCTGCTGCCCAGTTCCTGCTGTATTTGTCCACGTCCAGGATATCCTGATTCCTGCACATGCTGCTGTTGTTAGTGGCCATCTGAGTCTGCATTATTGATGCATCATATTCTCTCATGATATATTGATCTATTGACAACAGATCGATATATCATGAGAATTGTGTATAGTGCACCCCCCTTTATATACTGCAGCCTGTATCTAGTACCTGTGTATTATACACAAGTACTATATACAGGGTGCAGTATATATTGGGTGCAATATACACAGGTACTATACACTGTGTATACTGCACCTTGAATTTAATACTTGCATATACTGCACCCTTTATATATATACTGCACCCTATATATAGTACCTGAGTATACTGCACCCTGTTTATACGGCATCCTGTATATAGTGCCTGTGTATTATACACAGGTACTATACATGGTGTGGTGCAGTATACACATGGTGCAGTATACATAGTGCATGGTACCTGTGTATATTGTACCCAATATATACTACTTGCGTATACTGCTCCCTGTATATACTGCACCCTGTATCTAGTACCTGTGTATTATACACAAATACTATATACATAGTGCAGTATATATAATGGACATGGTCCAGTATACACATCATATATTGCACCCTCTGTACATACTGCACCCTGTATATAGTACTTGGGTATACTGCACCCTGTTTGTAAGGCATCCTGTATGCCATAAAAGAGTGCTAGCATTTTCCCCAACCTGTCAATCTGTCCCAGCGGTGCTACTGCAGCTGTATTCTGTTGCCATTTCACCTTAAGTTTACAATTGGGTGCCACATGTCCTACTGTATTGTGAGTTCTGAGATGGGACCGTTCGTTCTGATCTGGACATTTTGCTTAGGTGGTGACCTACGCTGCCACTTATAGGTCCCATCTTCCTGCAATTATAGCATTTGGATTGGTTTGCGATCTCTCCTGGTTAGGGACACCAGGTTTGTTCGGCTTCTGGGACTTCCGAGTCTCACTCGTGACATACTGTATCTGGACAGGCTTCATCTTTTGGTCTAGCTCAGCCTCTTTCTTGCTTCACTTCCCTCGATTCCTTAGACCAAGCCTATGCTTGTCTGGCTAACTTGTTATCATTTATCCATCCTGTTCTTGTCACTACTGCTGTTTCCTATAGAGTGGAGTCAAATCGATCACTGCTCATCCCTAGGCCCTTTAAGATCTTTCTTGAATGTTGTATGGTAGCTTTATCTTTCCTTTTCTTCACTATTTCACTGGCACTACAACTCTCATGACTATTCTGGCTGACTGTATGACCCATTCCTGCCTGGTTACTCTTCTGGTTGGTTCCCTATATGTCTTATCTAGAGCAGTACTACTTCCTTTTCTCTGCTCTTCCTCACCCTGCCTTCAACTGGCGTCTACAACGCCCCTGAGCCCTACGATTTGCGGTACCAATAAACTGACTTCAGAGGACCCTATCAGTTTGTTGGTGTGTGGAACCCAAAAATATGATTTGTAACTTGGCCAAGTGACTACAACAGAGTCACTGTCACTAAATCCCCAAGACCTCTGGGTGAAGAATGGTATGTACTCTAAATTCAATTTAGCATACATGTAGATCCTATACACCAACCAGGGGGTAAAACAAAAAAATGCCAAGAACACTAGAAAGACAAAAGTTTTCTCAATATTTTCTAACACCATGGAGGATAGCTAGTACCCATAAAACAAACAGAAAGTAAGAAGACGAGGAAGACAGACTTATCCTCTGACTCAGGGTGCCCCACTTGGGTACCATAGAGAACTGCAGAGAATCTATCATGATTTTATCGTCTTTTTTACACCGTATCATTATCTGGGCATACCGTTACGAGTGTCTCCACATGTGAGTCTGGAAGAGCCGGTGTCGCAGGGTAGATTAGCCCTCATGGCACGCACCACAAAAAGCGTCCCGTACCCTCAAGGTAGACTCATACATTCACATGGCAGTCATACGCTAAACATATAGCAGAAGAGCGACACATAAAACTACTCAATCCAATATATATGTATGTATCATGAAAATATTCTATGGTTCTTTGCCCTACAATATTGGCAGGATATATCAGAAAGACTGGCTATAACATTCCACAAGATCCAGCCACAGGAAAGAAGGCATTGGAGACACAGAAGGAGACTTTTAATCCTGCTGTTCTGTTCGGGTCATAGTGACCCATAGACAATTTTTTGTGGCCCCGTAGATATTTTTCTATAAGTTTCTAAAACTTGAGGTTACTTGACTTTTCCTCATTTGGGGGGACCTATCTATGAGTATTTTTTTTTTTCTGTTTGCTTTTAGCTACACACCGATTTGTACACTTGTCATGTTCTGGTCATAGTGACCCGGCATCATTCTTTACAGCTGTGAAGCCATATTTTCAGTGAAATAAAGGAGTTATAACGTCAGTTGGGTCTATTTATTGCATCTACTATTGTATATCAATTTATTTATTTCCTAAATTATTTCAATGGGGTCGTACACGCGATCTGCCGGTAGTATGCATTGAGATCTGCGCACCATAAAAATGGCTTTATATTGATTATTTTTGGTGCATAGTCTATACT